>JAYRBW010021784.1:0-33962 GCA_036023295.1 Invenusta paracnida
TATTTGTCCATGATTATGATGCGAGTAGCATCGAAAGCTCGGACCTCCTATTAAAAATATTTTTATTTTAAATTCAATCTGCTACCTATTTTTAATAGGTTTTTGTGTAATTTTAATTGTATATTTTTTTCAATTTTGGATACCGCTAAATGTAAATTAGATTTATCTGTTAAAGAATCTCTTATACAATTTTGTAACCCTAGTCTTACTCGTAATTTATTTAATTCTGGTTCTTCTTTCGTTTTAAAACTATATAATTAATTCAATCTTTATTAACTTATATTTGTTCTATTAGTGTATAAATACACTAATGTATATTCTCACAAAATCTGTCTGCCTGACGATGCTGTTTATTGCAACGAAACATGTTGCGCTATAAATAAATGTTTGTTTATTTTTTACTTTATTTTAAATTTAACTAACTTCAAGAACACTTTAATATGCGTTGAATTTTAATATTAGTCATTATTACAGTTATCATAAATCAATTAGCTATTCAGTATAATTAATTTGGCCCTGTAATTTATTTCTATAATAATTGTAAATTCATTGCTTTAACTTGTCAGGCAAGATCCTCCCTTTTATACTACTGAAACATTCCTTAAACTATTGAAGACCATACATAACCACACAGATATCATATGCATAATAATTATATAGTTATGTTTACTAAACCCAAATGCATTTAGTAGCATAAAAAGCAATTCAAGGTCAATCTCTTCATAATTTAAAATACAATATTCACTAGACTTCCATATAATAAATCATTCCTGCAAAAATCACCACTTAAGAAATTTTTATAAGCACCCGACAGATCACGATTGTATCTAAATTCAATATCTAGTATGTAACTCGATCTTGTCAGATCAAGATTATATCTAAATTCAATATCTAGGATGTAACTCTTGTCTTGTCAGATCACGATTTTATCTAAACTTAATATCTAGGATGTAAGTCTTATCAGATCACGATTTTATCTGACTTCAATATCAAGGATGTAACTCTTGTCTTGTCAGATCACGACTATATCTGACTTCAATATCAAGGATGTAACTCTTGTCTTGTCAGATCACGATTTTATCTGACTTCAATATCAAGGATTTAACTCTTGTCTTGTCAGATCACGATTTTATCTGACTTCAATATCTAGGATGTAACTCTTGTCTTGTCAGATCACGATTTTATCTGACTTCAATATCAAGGATGTAACTCTTGTCTTGTCAGATCACGATTTTATCTGACTTCAATATCAAGGATGTAACTCTTGTCTTGTCAGTTCACGATTTTATCTGACTTCAATATCAAGGATGTAAGTCTTGTCTTGTCAGATCACGATTTTATCTGACTTCAATATCAAGGATGTAACTCTTGTCTTGTCAGATCACAGATCTAAATTCAATTTTAGGAGGTCAACTAGAAAAACTAAAATATAACTCTTTTCAAGCATACTCTACTAAACATTTATCTCTTAATATACTGACCGAACAATATGCCCTTCCGACCCACTCTCCGTCGCTAGGTACGCCTCTCTCTGTCCGGAGCAAGGCTTCCACATGACGGGACTGGGAAAGGGACATGGCCAGATCTTCCGGCAGTCAGACTTCCTTTTCTCACCAACCGCTCTGCCCCCGGAGACCTGGAATCTTGCCTCTAGTCAAGATCCCCGGTCCTGTCACATCCCGGTCGTCATTCTCGTTACTACTGACTGTCCGGGACAGAAGGGTCAGTGTGAAATTACATCAAATACTGATTTTAATGAAGCTTTTGACGAGACTATTGAAACTGAAGATGTTTTATATTTATTTGCCTATGTTACATTTCGCTTGTTAATTAAAATCAGAACTATAATTCATAACATAATTTTGAAATCAAAGCTCATAAAAGCTAACCAAATAAAGTTTCAGAATATTATTTTTTTATTATTGAAATGTATAATGTTTTATGTAAAATAATTAAATCAAAATTATGTTAGGTATCTTCGTTCAATATTTTGTTTGTTTTTACTAGCAATAAAAAGTAAAACTATATTATCCTATATTTATATTATATATATATAATGAAAATATTTATTTAGCTTTAGAATTAATCGTTTTGTACATATTTTATAACAAAATATTTGAAATTTCTTAAACTCATAAATTTCGAAGCATGAGTGTCATTTTAAAATCACTACTATTAAAAAGCGGTAATAATAAGTTTCTTTTTATTGTGCTAATAAAAAGTAATATGGAAAAAATCCTATCGCATATCCTTAATTTAATTAGAATATATATATAGTGTAGTAATATTAGTTTATTGGAAACCAGTTTTTAGTCCCTATATTTGCCTAGCCTATTTTAACGAAAACCTTGGTGGTATCGTTTATTTAATAACTTTGCCTTAACATGCGTTCGTGTATTCCGTCATTGTCAGCGTACTGCTGTGATAGACCGATAAGTGAATTGATTGTATTGTTTGGAGTATTAGTGAGTTTTTGTATTTATAAAATGTTTGAATTTGAAATAGGTTTGTCGCCATAAATTCGACTAAGTTTAGTTGGTAGAATTATGTATTTTATTCCTTTAGATGTTGATTCTATTGTGCAATGTGCTATTCGGAATGTACAATCTAGAGTGTAGATGAATATTGTAACGCAATATTACCGAGACCAACATATTATAGTGAATAGTTAATTGATTTATGATGAATATCTTTAATGGCAAATATTTAAAATACATTATCATGTTTATTGCTTTGTAACTAAAAGTCTTAAAATCTGTTTTCTAATTAATTCACTACATTAATTATTATAATGACTAAGTGGACCTATTGAAAGGAACCTTACCACAACTTGATATGTCTTGTTACACTGTGTTAACTATTGTTTCTTTAAATTCTAGTACATAGTAACAACGTCTCATTTCTTCTACAGTATGTCTCATAAGTTCCTGCGACATACAAATGAACGAAAGCTTTTCGTATAACAGAGAGTATTTATTTCAAACGGTTATATATTGGTAATTAAGAAACCGGTGGACCTTGAATAAAAGTACAATTGTTATTCCAAAGTTTCAAGGTCCATTGGTTGCTTAGTTTCCGAGATATAACCGTTTGAAATTATATACTCTCTATTATACGAAAAACGTTCGTTCATTTGTGTGTCGTGGGAACTTATCGGACGGTATAACGAAAGACAATTAATGACTAGAAATCCATTAAATCTCTACACATACCAGTTAATTCCCCCCCACTTTCCTGCAGTCCAACAACAGCAGGCCACTCTGTGCCTTCTTGAGGGCCCCGTTGACTCCGGCTACACACTCAAGGTGCTCAAGCAGAAGAGTGTTCTGGATGGGGTCTCCTACCTCCTCCAAGAGATCTACGGGCTTGAGAACACCAAGTATGACTCACAAGCATCCACTCCTCTTCCTTCAACGAGCCCATCACTCCCACACCAGTCAGCTAATGATGGGGATGAATCCGATGGTGAGATGAGAGCTTTATTTGTTGTTTTTCGTTATCGATTTGTATATTTATGTTCTTACTTAGTTACTGAATTCGTGTATATATTCTAATAATCGTGACTAGGTAACTACACATAGGTATGTGCTATAGAAAAAACTTTTAATGGAAGTTTTAATATATTAATTTGTCATTGCCGTATTTATTATAATAAAAAAAAGCTATGATTGCTATATTTTAACTACTTTGCTCCGTTTCATGAATGTGATTTGAGTTTTCATTTGAAACGGCAATTATTTTATAAGTGTCAATGTTTACTGCAATTTTTTATATTGTCGACTTTATTTATGGTCTTCTCTAATTCCCGTATTGTCGACTTGATTTATGGTCTTGTCTAATTCCAGTAATGTTGACTTGATTTATGGTCTTGTCTAATTCCAATAATGTTGACTTGATTTATGGTCTTTTCTAATTCTCGTATTGTCGACTTGATTTATGATCTTGTCTAATTCTCGTATTGTCGACTTGATTTATGATCTTTTCTAATTCTCGTATTGTCGACTTGATTTATGATCTTGTCTAATTCCCGTATTGTCGACTTGATTTATGATCTTGTCTAAATCCTGTATTGTCGACTTGATTTATGGTCTTGTCTATTTCCCGTATTGTCGACTTGATTTATGGTCTTGTCTAATTCCCGTATTGTCGACTTGATTTATGATCTTGTCTAAATCCTGTATTGTTGACTTGATTTATGGTCTTGTCTAATTCCCGTATTGTCGACTTGATTTATGGTCTTGTCTAATTCCCGTATTGTCGACTTGATTTATGGTCTTGTCTATTTCCCGTATTGTCGAATTGATTTATGATCTTGTCTAATTCCCGTATTGTCGACTTGATTTATGGTCTTGTCTGAATCCTGTATTGTCGACTTTATTTATGGTCTTGTCTGAATCCTGTATTGTCGACTTTATTTATGGTCTTGTATAATTCTTGTATTTTCTGTAAACCACTCTTTGAGTACAGCATATATAAACTGTAATAATTTCAAAATATAAATTGAATTTTAATCAGCTTTTACATGAAGTTGTTATTTAATCAAATTCATCGATAACATTATTATTAATTGATTCTTAAGTATGTTTTAGTTGGAGAGTATTCACAAAATTAAATGGCGATTTTGACTGATGTTCTTTGCTTAAATAAATAATATTTACCTTAAAATTACATTACCATAGTGCTAGTAATACTTTTTAACTGGTGTATTTTTGTTCATAATCTTATAAATAAGAAATATCAAAATTATTTATTTAAAATTAAAATTTTATTTTTTATTAAATGAACTAAAGAGTACCAATATGGTGATTTTCAAAAATGATTCAAAACGTTATTCTGCTCAGTTTTGACAATTAAATTTCTATTTTCTTATTAGCTTTTATGTGGATTTGTGTTGTATGCGTATTTTTTATTTTTTATATGTATTTAACTGTACCGTTTGATTAAGAATATTCTTTGTAATTTTCTATAGAACTATAATTTTAATGTAACTAGCCAAAATGTTAAATTTTATATAAATGATTTGGAATTTAAAGTAAGCAGTTTATTCTACTTGTTGACGAGTGAGTAGTACAACATGTAAGCTATGTATAGTTGTAAAATGTAAGTTATTTATTTTTATTTTTGCTTTTATAGTAAGTATCCCTCTGAAGCCAGTCACAACACCCCAGAAACAGAAGTCCTCCCTAGATGAGGCAGGCATGAGTGACGATGGTGATGCCGTGAACACGGACTGTGTCGTCTGCATGTGTGAGCCTCGGGACACGCTCATACTGCCCTGTCGTCACCTCTCTCTGTGCACAGATTGTGCTCGCTCTCTGCGCTATCAGGTAGAATTCTCTATCTATGCTACTCTACTTCTCTACACTGTTAATCAATCATGTAAAAACGTATTGAAATGTTTAATTCTACCTCTGTTTCAGTCGAACAACTGTCCCATCTGCCGAGCGCCCTTCCGCGCCCTACTCCAACTGCGGGGTCTTCGACTCAGTCAGGCTCGCAAGGAAGAGGGCAGCACTGTTGAAGCTCCTCGTGTCACACCCCTCCTCACAGATCCGGTAAGGTTGTATTCTATGCAAACTTATAAATCACTTATTTGGGAGAATACGAACATTTGAAACAATTTGTCTCTTTATAAAGATGTCAAATTACATTTTAAGTCGTGGTTTATATAAATTCAGAATCGTTAATTCTCGTGATAAAATATAGTCATATAACAACACAGGAAGATTCAATTCACGGGTTTCAATAAGGTGACAACTTTCTACATATTTATATAGGTTATAATACAGACATAATGTGTAAACTAATTGTACTACGTCAAACTTCGAAGCCTGCTAAATCTAAATGTATTGCTTTTTCTTCTGTAACTATTATATTATTAACGGGAACTCGTGATATACGTCTAAAGTTATTATTCTATGTTTTATTGTTTTATGTTGAACAAATTTAAAACTAGTTATACCATTGATTATGTTTATTATTTATTAATTATGTCTTTAATTTATATTTTGATCTCTAGTTCTTTTTCGTTATTTTCTTTTGTAACGTTTTAGTTTTTTATGGACAAATTTCATTTTGTATGATATATCAATAATAGGCATTTATCCCAAATTACAATAATTTAAAATGTTACAACTTTTCGCTTTTATCATGTTTGAAAACTCGATGAATATATTCTAGGCCCCAAAAGTTTCTATAATTTAAAAAAATCATTGTACATTTGAAAGTGATTGGTTTCGGTTTTTGCTATTTTGGTGTTGCCATAAAATGGACCTGTATCAAAAATTTTGATATGGAAAAAAGTCAAAAAGGTGTCTATAAAGACAATCTTTTATAGTTGGTTCTATAGTGTATCATGAAAGTTTCGTTTAAATCGGTTGCTTAGTAACGGGAGAATTTACGCCACAGTTTACTTTGTTTCTATTTATTGAAACCGAACTAGAGGCGAGTGGAATGGTGCGCCGATAAATTTCATTTGACTCGAAACTACAAATTAAGTATACTAAAATCGCCATTAAATGTTTCGAACATTTATTGGGAACAGAAAGACCCGCTCGGTAATATTTTCATCCCCTTCTCTACTATTTCGCTGCAAAAATGTGATATTAAACTGTAATTCAGATAGATATGTGATTAATACAGAAAACACTATTTCATGAGTATTTAAAAATATTTAAACATTAATTGTATTAGATGTATATATAGATTTGCAGTATATTATTTCAGACAATAAATAATAAAAGTGACTTATGCCTCTAAACATAAACTCTAAGCAGTTCAATATACTTCAAGCAAAGTAAACAATAAAAGTAAATAAGCAAAACAAACACACAGATTCGTATTATGCTACGTTTGGGAGATAATGTCTAAAAGTTAGTAACTATTATGGATGACACGTCTATTTGAAAATGTCAATAAATTTGACAAGATTAGAAGAATTTCTTATCTTATTAGCTAATTGTTCTAAAACTATTGATATAAATTTGACTTAAATATTGGTTTCCACACATTTTTCATTTTATACTTAGTCAGTGAACAAATTTTTAAACGTTTTAATAATATGCCAGTTAATATAATCTTATGCTATAAATTTACTTTATTAGAATTTATGAAATACTTTAAATAAATAGCAGAAAGCGTACATCACAAATATTATATAAAATAGTCTAATCTGTACTAATCTAAAACAAGAACAGTAAAAAATAAACTTTGTGTTTCAATTCAATAAAAAAAATTTTTGCACATGTCTAAATTTTGTAATCAGATTTGTATATTGGACCATTTCAAAAATAACAGTAACAAACATCGGTGATTTTACAAAATGGTCGGCAAACGCTTGGAACTTATTAGTGGTAAACCAAGACTTTCTTATAATTATAATTATATTTTATATCGAATTTTTTTTTATTATAGAGATTATCATAAAATAAACATATAATCATACAAGCAGTAAACAGTTTAGTATAATTCACAATTGACACAAACATTTAAATTAAGTAACTAGCATTTATACAGAGTAAGAGGGATATAAGCGCCAATCCAATACTACCTTATTCATACTGGTACAAGCAAGGAACATCAGAGGAACAGACGGACTATCTAAGATACATTGCCACTTGTTTATAATAGCGTAAATGTGACTATGTCCATGGAACTATAAATATTATATGTACATATGTGTACAGAATAAACAGCTGCCTAGAAATACACTCATGGCGGATTAAGACAAATTATCCAATCAGAAGCCAGTATTTGCAGAAAAAGTTCATAAGAAAACAACTACAATCGTGTAGTTTTTATTGAAAGCTTCTTCTTTGGATGAATTCTTTATCTTTTGATTGATATGAAAATATAACCGATTTATATATTTATTTACTCACAAAAGTATAAACTAAATTCCTCTGATTCAATCTGCAAAGAAGTTACTCTGTATTTTGGGACGTAATGTCATTCTAGTTGTTACTTAAGTAACTAGACTCCATACGTGTGGCCGGAGTCTCTATTGATTATATTGATTATCCTTCCTTCCTGGCCCATCAATAGACGGAGGAGGACGAGCCCTACAACGTGCGTGTCATCCCCGCGGATGCTGCCGCCTCCATTCCTCTCACCTCGCTCTGTCAACAGGAACTTCTACCGCCTGGCTATGAGCCTGTCGCTCTCATGACTCTGCTTCGAGAGGCTGTCTCACCTGACAGTCAGTATTCACCCTTTTCCTTTCATTGAAAGCGTCTTTATTGTATTGCGCACCCCATATTTCATCCTTTCTATGCTAGCTAATACTGTTATGCTATGTTATTTTTATTTACATGGTATAAAAATTTAGAAAGAAAAACCATTATTATGCCTAAAAAATTGGATATTTATATATATAAATGTCGAAATAGGTTTATTCGCTGACTTAATTTTATAATAATTTATTCATTTATTCGATCTATAAATTTCATTCTATCATTGTTTTTTTTATATTACAATATTTAATATTTATAACCGAGATCAACTTTTCTATATACAAGGTGGCAATAAAGTTTCTGAACAGTTTTACAAAATTGTAAATGGAATTAATACTTATAAAGAGCTGCAATTAATTTTTTTTTAAATTGTATTTATCATAATATACTGTATATAACGGCGAAGGTTTTATTAAATAATCTATTTTTCTTTAACAAAAACAGTTTTTAGCCGTTCTAATATCTACATTTAATCCATAAAATTCCAACTATACACAACTTATAAATTTATAGTTTCAACTGTTTTAAAATAGTAAGTTATTTATCTGCTATTTAATTCTATGCATGATTAACTTCCTGGATGTCATGGAATTTTTATTTATTTATTATTTAACGACAATATCTGCTATCAAAGTCGGAAACAAACTGAACAGGTCTAGCCTGCTAAACAATCGACTAGCACAGCTGCTAGCGAGGGCTGAGTAAGTTGCCCTGGGGTGGGATTCGAACCCTGGACCTTCGACACACAAGACCAAAGCTCTACCAACTGAGCTACTCACCCCAATTGCTTAGAATATCAGTTTTCTTACTATACACATTACACATAACATTACAGATCTTTATTTATGATGCAATTCCTGGCTAGCATATAGTTGACTTTGCTGACATTGTCCAGTGTCTCTAGTTTAATTTTCATGGAAATTGACTTTCTTTCATTATTCGACAGCAAGATAAGATGTATCAGCAGTAGTTATAAAAACCAAAATTATACATACTGTATCTACCTGTTTAGTAGATTAAATGTTTTGAAATTTAGTTTAAAAAGACGATACACTGAGTTTATATTTGATTTTTATTTACCTGGATGGGTTTTTATGTTAGAGAATGGGTATCTATCACAGTGAATATGGTAGCATTGTTTATATTCTTTCATTGTCGAATTTACCCCATTTATTATATTTAGTCTCTTGATTTCAAAACTAATATAATTAATATAATAGGTATATCTATTTTTTATAAATCCATCAATGATTTGGTACTCTTGTACGTTCCCTTTCTACGCTCAGCGGAAGCAGGTGCAGATCTGACAGCCAACACCATGGTCACGGCGCCAACAACAGCATCCAACACTCGAAGTGGCGGTAGTAGTGCAAGGAGCAGCAAACGGAAAAAGAAGCGGCGTCAGCAGCAAACATGCGGTGTTAGTAGTGGTGACCATCACCATGAAAACAAGCCGATAGCACCAGCCACCATCGCTACTACCACCGCTGATACTGGCAAGAGTCCTGTCGTAGATACCGCTTCCCTAGAAACACAGGAAACAAGAATAGAGAAAACCGATAATCTCGTTGCCAAGGAAAATACCGAATCTGTTTATCTAAAGCAGAGTAGGTTGATTTTTTGCTTAGTCTGTTTGTAAAAATTAATTTTCAATACTTTCTCAGTATAGTGTTAAGAAAATATTCCTTCTAGATCCTCATTAAACTGAGATTTTCTTATTAGTCAATCCAGAAACTTAATTACATTGAAAGTTTAAATATATCGATTAATTATAGAGTTGATATATTGTTTTTATGCTAAGTGTATCACCTGCTTTTTCTTATCCATAATAGGTGACTCCTTTTGGTGTAAATGTTATCTTAGTAAATTATTGACCGATTATGGTTTAGTTAATATTTTTGTATAAAAACTTTCTACATAAATTATCACTAAGTAATGTTGCTGTTTATGAATAAAAGTCAAATTTTGCAGATAACAAAGTGATATTATTAACCATGATATATTAACCACAAACATGTATATTCCTTTTCTTCTATGGGCACATAAAATTGATAAAGATGCATTACTATTTGAAATCATTACTAGTTCAGCTCCGACTGAACAAAATACACATGTAACGTATGTAAATAGTAAATAAAAAACAAATCTTGATATCTCAGAATTATTTTATGTGCAAGTGCATCCAAGTTTTAGACAAAGAAAATTCACAGCTGTTTATATTATTGTGATAATGATTTGTTATGTTTATGCTATATTTATCTGGCATTCCTGTGTTTTCTAGACTATGATTTCATATCTTTGAATAGCTAAAGATATTGTACATACATTTTTATAGAAAAGAGGTGGATTTAGTCATCTGTTTTTCTCATAAAAATACTGACATTTGATTTGATGTTTGAGTTTTGATATGTTTTGTCGCTTCTCATTTCATTTATACTTCTACTTCTATTACTTCAGCACCCCCCATTTTACTTGTTTTCTTTTTTAGTTATTCTACGAGATGTCCCACAGTCGTTACCATTGGACACCGATAGCGAGAGTGACGTTAGTTTGAGGGAGGAGCGGATCACTGTGAAGTCTTCAAGCGGGCCATCTGGAGGTCTCGTCAGTAGTAAGCAGCTGACACCCGGTGGAGAAGAGGACTCAACCAATTCATCTGGTAGTGCGGACAGTGGGCGCGAGTTACTGTCATCACCACAAGAGAGCCAACACCACGAGGCACATGAGACTGACGCTCTGCAGTCCTTCACTCACAATGATGGAGATGATGGTGACCAGGCTGATACAAGCGCCGTCTAAACCATTACGTTGTCAAGCCACAGATTGACTGTTCTTAAGACTATAAGATAAGAGGCTAGGATACTGGTTTGGGGTTTTAATGTAATACTGTTTACACTTAAGTTTAATTTCGTTCTTTAATATCCTGTAATCCTGTGCGGTTTTTTAAATCAGTATTGGCCATGGCCAACACGACGAGATATTACTCGTTTTAATAAAAATGGATATTTTTTACGACGATGTATGGTATAACAATAATTTGAAAATGTGTGGCTTACACGTTATCTTTTAAGTTGAAATGTTTGTAACATTTAATCTTAGCTGATGCAAATATTAACCCCCCGGATATCTATAAATAAGATATCACCATAACTGTGTACTGGTACATTATAAATAATATTAGATTGAGAAGTGTTATGCAGTTTATAATTTTAAACTATAACATGAACTGTTTTTTTTAATACATGCGCACCAATATATTTGAAAAGAGAATTCATATTTAAAAATTTTATCGCAAAATGACGCATTGTTGTCAACAATGTAAATGAACTTTATAAATTCTTTAGTCTGGGCACACTTTCTTATAATTGTGTTATAAATATTCTGAAGTGTAAATATTTCACGAAGAATTATTTATTTATTTATTGCTCGTTCTTTCTCATTTCCTTCGACTTGAAAATATTCCTAATAAACGAAACAGTAAGAAAATATTGTTTATTTATTTAATTTCTAGTGTAAATAGTAAACTTAAATATCACCCGTCTATAAACCCTATAATATCATTCGTCTGAGATTATATTGAAAAGTACATTTTGGTTTATGGTCTGGTATTTAATTAATTATTTTGAATCACAATATAAAAATGTATATATATATATATTACTATCATTTATAAAATATCTTTAGTCATGTTAGAAAAACTTCTATTTCGCATTATAGTTTTAACTGAATAATTCTACATTTTATGTGTTTATCTTACAAAAATCATATAATTATTGATCAAACACATTAATATACTTTATTTATAAGACGTCACTGTAAATAAAATGAAATCTGTTTTCTTATTTATTAATCATGTACAGTTAGGCCCCATTCATTTGCTCATATTTATTTCATATTTATGTATTTAACCATGTCAATAAAGTATATAATCTCCTAAATTCATGCCCAACTTTTTTGTTGACAAGACCAAAGCACTCAATAACTCTCTTACTCTAACTAACTAATAAGGATTTGTGCCGATTATTTCTAATGACAAAGCCCTGGAACTATTCACTTCATTTCTATCATAACTGTCATTTCATTTGTTATTTATGGAGATATTAAATATGTTATTACTGCTCCTGATAATTTTTTCATTATCTATTTTTACATTAGATATATTTTATTGTATGTTATTTTTTCGATATAATATATTGTTATCTGTATTGTGCCCATTGTACAAATATTTGATAATTATCCATAAGTACATGTTTGCTTTCATTAATAAATGTATCATGAGAACATTAAAAGTCATAGAATATTTTAACTTTGAATTGAAATCATTTACCTGATATATGATTATTTACAATGTTCGTTTTACTATTATCATTATAAATATATTTTCCACTATTTAATAGCTTTATATTATTTTCTGAATTTTTCTTTATTGTTATGTAAATTGAATTGTAACATTAATGTGTCGAGTTTTATTGGAAAAAATCTTTGCTTCTCTGGTATCTATTTTAACATTTAACGGGTGTCAGTTGTTTGTTAATTGTCGTTTCTAATTTTGATTTATAACTATCATCGTCTTGCTGCAAAAGCTTTACAAAATTTGGACCTGTGTATTGTGAAATAATTATATTCCCATAAAAATGCGTGATTAAAATAGAAGTAGTTGATGCTCTTAAAATTGTATTATAAATGTTCAACACAGATAAATCTTTAAATAAACAAGTTTAAGTGCAGCTGATACTTGATTCGGTATACTTAAAGGAAGTTAGTAGTTTATTTTAAAGTCATTAATGTGATTATAAAAAATTATTGATCATATATAAATATTTTTTATCACTTATAAAACAATTTACTTTGAGGCACAACTGAGATGTAGTTATTTATACAATTATTTTTGAATACCTTTATTTCAAATGTTACAGAAACCATATCGAGAATCTAACTCTTTTTAACACTTTAAAAGTAATTTATACCCATAGTCTAGACTGTATACTATATTCTCTCGAGGAATTCTTATCAATATATATCCGAGAAAAGTGTTAAATTTCTACTGAAATCAAAACGGAAACAATATTGGGGAGAATGTCACATGCCATTCATTCTGAGTCAACACCACTGGCACGTTTGCCTCGTTCTGGTGCTCAACCAGGATGACAATCATTGCTATTGGTTTCGGGTTTCCTTGCAAACAGTTCTTTCTCTTTTTGCATAAAATATAATACAAATATATTAATTGAACACTTCTTATTTTATAGTCTTTGCTAGTTTATTTCCGATCAATTTTAGAAGTTAAATATTATACGTATAAAAATGTATACATTATTACAGAATCAATCTAAAGATTTGATGAGTTACTCAATTTATGACTTTTAGAAATATCATACTGAAAATAAACATTTTGTAGAGATATTGTGCCCTTGTTTTCTTTACCATGCAGTAATTTAAATTATTATAGATTTATTCAATTATAAAATATATCCTAGCTGATTATAATGTTGTGGTATTCAGAACTAATTGTTATCTATGAGTCATATGTCGCGTTGTGCCATTTGCTCATTCCGCGTTTACTGTGGTATTTAAAAATCTTGCCATACAATACCTAATTGATTGGAATGAGACAAAACTTATTTTATGTTGGATATGTAAATTTACACTTAAAAACAAAATAAAGATATATATTCATGCGATTTCGAGATCATTTAATAATAGTTTGAAGGATAAATAAAACTAGTTTTTTTTAATTGGGACCATCTACAATGTTGTCTGTAAGTTTTCTGTCAAAGAAACCTTAACAAAACCATTTCCTAAACAAATTAATTTTAGAACCGAGTTATACGAAACACTATTTAATATTCCTCAAATTGATTGATTCTCTGGCACAAATCAATATCTAAATTTCTACCCGCAATATGAAGCACAGATAATAATAAAGTTTCAACTCCAATTTATTTCGTGTTCATCACATTGTAAAGTTTTTTAACAGAGCATTGATATTTTTCAATACCTAGTTATTATAAAAATTAGTTAACTGTAAAGTAGTATGATGTATAAGTTTCAGTACACTCGTATAAAAGCAGATAATGAATTGTAAATAAATTTTGTGAAAAGTATTTGTCAATATACCTACATACTAATACATTGTTTTGTAAATTTGTATAATTTTCTTGTGGATAGAACTTTCCTTCTAAATCATTTAAAATTACTCAATCAAATTATTTATTAAATATGAGCCCATGATATATTACAAGCGTTATTAATACCTTGAAAAATACAACGTTTTAATTTTAAAGTAAAAAGCGTCATTCTTTTTATTTCCGTATCTATACAAATTCCAGGAATTTATAGCTACATATATTCAAACTTATACTCTAAAATATATAAATAAATAAATTAAAGTATGCTGATTTATATATATATTGCGCATTTCAAAAGATTACAATGTGACAAAGATACAATATGTAAGCAAAACCATAAGATATAGTTTACAAAAAGTACTACTTAAACTTGATAAACCTTTTAGCTTAATAGCAATATTTTATCGTTAACAAATATACTTGTTTACTTAGAATACTTCATAGCGTTTCTAACATTTTTATTGGCTACATAAATAGTCCAACCACTGTGAACAGAGTATACCTAATGTTATGTAAGTATATGGAGATATTTCATAAATACAGAATTAATAATTTTTCATAAAAATCAAATAAATTCATGCTGAAATTGCTGAAAGGCATACAGTGAAATGGGATTAATAAATCTTTTCAGATGTTTTTTATTCTTTTATCACATCTTATCTGTGGTGTTAGGAACGTCCTGTAAGTTTGCATTTTGTTAGATTTATTTATTTTAGAAATATTATTTTGATTAAGTATCAGATTATGCATTGCAATTTTATATTTGTCCACAAAAATCGTAAAAATATTTCAATTGGCTAATAAAATATTTCGTTTGACATTCTAACTAATTTCTTTTTTTAACAACCCCGTTTGACAAATGACAAATATAGTACGTATTAATTAATTAATTACATGATTTTGGGGCTGCTTTTATATGTATAATAATATGGAAGAAGATTGTAGCAAAAGAAGAAGATATTTTACACCAACTTTGGCATACTTGTCAATATAATTAAAGTTGTATAACACGTGTAAACTTCAAGGAATTGTTTTAGCATACGTCATATTGGTTAATCTGATTACATTAAAAGTATAATTAGATTTAATTAATACATATTTATATTGAAAGAGAATACATTTGTTTTATTTAAGGGATTCTGTTTTCATATAAATCAACTTTTTCATTTACTATTATAATAGAAATGACTATTATTATCTGACTATAGTATAATACTGGTTATAATGTTTATAATGTTATGTAATAACTGGTTTGTATATTTACTACAAATGTTGGCATATATAATTCATTTCCTAGATAAACTAACTAAAACCTTCGATATGATGTGTAACAACACAATGATTATACTTTAACTACATATGATATTGAAGTAGTCCTTGTAACAACCAATAATAATGTAATCCTACTTATGAATAGTATGGAACAATTATTTTACTTTAATTTTAATTTTTTAAATAGCAATACATAGTCAGAAAATTTGATTATTTTGGAATATTTGTTAAACAAACAAATGTTTTTGTGTTTAGCTTTATTAAACTAGATAGAGGTCAAACAAGATCATTATTAAACTAGACAAGAGAGATTCATGACAAATCTGGTGATTTATGCGTCTAATAAACTTGACTTTACCTACTACTATGCCCTTTCACTATATTAAGTACACATGAAACAGAACAACAAATTTTTATATATCTTTAAACTAAACGGAATCTCTAATCTAGCCTTAGGTACATATAGTTACATCCTTGGCTCCCTTTCAGATATCAACATTTCTGGCTACGTGATCTCCCAATGTCTCGTGGAATGCCAGCACATTGACGACCCGTGGCTTAGGACAGCTCTGCAAACCATGGATCCTCTTGTAAACGCCACCACCCAAGCATTGCCTGTTATCGAAACTTTCTATCCCAGCTGCACACAGCACAAAGTTATTAATGCGGTTGAGCCCAAGGATCTTCTAGTCGTTTTTCTGGCATCAGACACTCAGGATAAAAGTATGGGTTATCTTTCCATCAAAGAGAATACAGTCGAGCTGGATGTTACGAATTGGAGTGTTACTCTATCCGATCGATGGCTGCTTCACCGAGGATACGAGAATTCGTTTTCTTCTGTGCAGAACAAGACGGAACTTCTCAATATCAACTGCTTCACAATTCATTCATTTAGTCGTAAAGATAGCTGTATTCTTCGTCAGAATAAGGAATGTCCTCCCACGAAATCCTGTCCCCTGAAAATGGGCAAAAACTCCAAGGATTGCGCTAAATTCATTCTTTCAGACAAGATGACCCGTAAGTTAATTACCATGTGTGATACACCGAGTGCGAATGATAGGATTCCTGTGGTTGTGTTGTAATTTTAAGTGATAATTAAAATTTTATTCGAATAGATTTCGGAGTTAGAATTATAAGCGTTTTGACTCGAATTATTGATTTCATAAGCAACACTTTGTGATTTAATATTTTAATTAAAAGTTACATTGGTCGTAATTTATAATCATTTAGTATTCAGTGCCGTAACCAGTATTTAATAAACGATGAGGTACACCCTGTATGACCCCAGTATTTCATATATCTTAAATATCAATTTCAACAAAAAATAAATTCTTCATAATATGAAGATATTATCTTTGTTGAAAAAAGGTGCCTCGTCGTGCCTCATGCTGGCTACGGCACTGGTATTAATATATTTATAATATACTAATAGAATTTAAACATGATATAGTTAATAAATATTTTGTTTAAAATTACCTCAAAATTAATTATATTCAAATTAACTATATCCATACCGGGGGGGTAACCTTTAAGGATGTTTATGAACAAATAGAGAAATGTAAGTTTCTGGGACTTTTCCCAGAATAAAGTTTGAAAACTTTCAGTGTAACCACACCCTAAAAATACAACCCTTTTGTAAAAAATGAGTATCATATATTTTTTATAAAATAATGCATATCTTTCTCCAAATAGCTAAAATTATAAATTAGACACTAATTAGTTTCATATTATAAATCATTACGTACAATAAAATAATTTTTTTGGATAAAATATGAAAAAGGTATGTTTAAAATTGTATGATTTAAAAGAAATTAAATTAATTTTTTTTTACAAATTTTCAATAGACTTTTAAAATATATCTTCGTTAAACTGAATGCAAGGTGTAAAAACTCTAGAAGTTTAAACATTATAGGGGTGTCCTAATGAACGCCCCCCCCCTTCCTCTCCGCGATATGAAAACGCAAAATAACCTATTTATGAATAGGGTTATTGCCTCATGATTTTTCATTTGCACACTGTATGTATATATTATGCTTTTTGATTGAATACAGAACCAATACAGTTTCCACTCTTGTTGATTCTGTATGCAGATTAATACAACTATTCAGCTACCCAAAAGCTTTTGCAAAATAATGTTTTTAAAATTCACAGCAATTAAATCATTAATGTAGTCAAACAGTTTTAGATACACAGGCAATAATTTTTTTTACAGGCGATATACCAATGTTAAAATTGTATGAATATATATATTTGTTCTTAAAATTAATTTAATAAAAATATTCAATACTACTATATTGTGGACTCATTTACATGAAATTTATAAAAATATTGACAAAAACTATACAACGCGGTGCATATGAAATCAATAAGAGTCAAAACTCTATGCCCAGAACTACAATATTATATATATATATTATAACTATATATTATTATTACTTCAGTTGTCAAGAAATACAATGTATTATATAGGGCAACAAAAAGTTTTTATACAGTTTTAATATAAAAAGTAACAATTCATTTTTATGTGAACGTTATTTGTTATTATCTTAGCTCTATGAGCTTTATATCTCAATGGTTCAAACCGTATACGTACAATTAATCCCCTGTAAATCTAAATTAAAATCACCGATTTTATTAATTTTGTATAATTGCATTAGAAATTTATTAGAAATTTGTACCCATATCTTTTTCATGTTATGCATTGTATCGGTATTATTTTTTAAACTTTTCGTAAAGAAAATTTTAGCAACAAAGTAGAATTATCCAAAGAGTACAACTAATAATAAATGTTCAATACTTGTATTAATTACTGAGACATCTAATAACAAGAGAGAATAATAAAATTTATCTGATACATGTTCATATATTTCCGTGGTATTCTATTGCAAAAGTCCCACATCGATGAATGCATTATACTCTTAGTCCTTTCGGTAAATCCATAGATATATAATTTATAATGTATGTATTTATATAGTGCTATGAAGCCAAAACTAGTACCTACATCGATTATATCTTTATATATTGATTACTTATAGTAGTATTTTTTTATTATTTAATATTACTCTATGGCTTGTATCATGTTTTTTAATCGCTCGTTGTAGCCAGACAAATTCCGTAGTTCATAAATTAAAATGATATGTTAATGTTAATTTAGGGGTTATAGTTACTTCTGGAAAATGACAAAATGAATAGAAACGTTTTATTGTCCTTTTTACCTAGCATTTATATGGAAAGATATACATGGGCAGTTAATACTTTATTGATCAAACCTTGTTTTATTTAATTTCGTCTTGTAGATGTCATTTTATTGATTAACAGAAGTTCTGTTAAGTAATAATCCCAAATTTTCTAATATACACTACCCCTAAAATTTATTGCTTTACCAGTGAAATATTATTAAATTATTTAAACTATTTACTAATTAAAATAGTAAAGAAAATTTTTTACATATAATTCGAAAAGCAAAACATTCTCTAGAAATAATTAATAGTAAATTTTCTAAATAAATTTAAAATAATATATTTTTGATTATTTTAAATGAACGTAAATACATGAATATTTAAAATAGATTTGTTAAAATGAATACTTTTATGCTATATAAGTTATAGATCTTCGTGCCAACAAAACAATAAATGTCCATTCCTTTAGGAAGTTCTTTAAATTGGTAATAGAATAACAATACATATATCAGAAGCAATAATAAAATATAATTTTAAAATTCATAATGAAACCTCTCATTACGTTTATGTATAGGAAGGACTAGTAAAACTACAAATATTATTTAGTAGGTAATTATTTCTTTATACAAACAGTGTAATATATGAAAATATAATTACTATTATGACTAGAGTTTAACTACTTTGACCACAAGTGATCAGAAAATGGAAATAATTCTTTCGGGTAGTTTCACACTACATTTAAAACAAAAATACAGGGAGGGGTTGACTATACGTAGCTTGTTCGCGTAATAAGTTAAGAGTTTTTATTTAAATACGTGTAATTCGGAACACGAAGCATACGGAGTGTTTCATAAGTTCCTAAGACGAAAAAATACATTTTATGAAACGAATTTATTAAAAACTATCTATGGCATTGATAATTCATATGATATCCATACTCTTACTGGACATAGAGAAAACAGTATTGTTTGTACACTGGTTGCTTCATTTTTATGAGTATATACTTCTGATTATTGTTAATATATATTAATTTCATAAAACTATTTTTCTGTCATAGGAACTTTTGGAACATATTGCATATACACTGTTCAAATTATTTAAGCAACAAAACATAACAACGTATTGCATATTTTACAAAAAAGTTCGAAGTGGTCCATTCGATTAATGTTATTGAAACCAATCATAATTGATTGGAAATTTTCATTTTATTGGACAGCTAGCCAGTTATGGATTATGCAAGTTTTACAAAATAATGTTCCACCTTTTAGAGTATGTTAATCCTTGAAACAACTAAGGTTACATCAATTATTCCTTTAAAATCTAATCAATTACTAATTGATCAAATTAATCATTTCTAACAGCTTGTTTTGTGTAATCAACATTTCTGAGCCATGATACTCCGCAATGCAAGCTATTACAGGATATTAAATTTATTAAACGTAGTCGGCGATGGCAAAATTGTCAACCCTATATTTGCAAAATGTGTTTAAAAAACACGTGATTGTAATGCTGTATCTATTTATGTTCAGGTGCTTCAGTCTTGATGGAAATGAGACGCCTACAAGTGCCTCTCCAGCAATGTTCTGATATAAACTCGTATTAACTTATGAAATATACTGTATATTAACAAACGGTCTATATTAAAATTATAATCTACAAGTAACCCTATATATCCTATTAAAGTTTGTACATATGTCTATAGTGTTGTACACTTATAGACAAGAAAAAATATAAACAAAGGTAACATGATAAAACTGGATTTATTCAAGGTAAGCATGTATTAATTATATTATATGGTCAGGATTACAAGAATCTCAATGGTAAATGTCACAGTATAAGGAGATCCATAAGGTATGTGCCGCTCACCCATTTTGCTAAAGATAATCGAATAAATGAACACTGTCCTTAAAGTAAAAGCAATGTTATTTTAATAATTGTAGTGCTGAATAACATATCAGTTTATAATAAACGTTTAATTTGAAGACTGCTCCGGAGAAATATAGGGTTGAAGTACACTTTCATGTATCGTGTTTAGGATGTGATAAAAAACTAAAAGCAATGAATTCTATCTTGCATTGAAATAATAATTGTCTGAAATAAAGCATATTATAACTGTATAAATGCGATAAGTCATGAGAGTAAACTGGCAACAGATTGAAAAAGGCAATACAATATATATATATTGAAACATTCTTGAATCAGTGCAAAAATAAACCACCCAAATTCAACAAAAAATATGAAAATAATAATAACTAACAGTATTGGTGAACTTTATTTAATACAATTTTACAAAAATGTGGTAATCTGTTAACATTTTAATCATTATAAAATTAATATCAACTGTTACGTGTGTTAAGACTAGACCCCTTAGAAATATGAACAAAATATATTATAATATTGTAAAACATAATCTGTAATCAATCAAGCAACGCTCGAATGTCTTTAAGGCCAATATCCTTTATAGTTAAGACAAAAAATTTGTGCTACTGATTAATAATCAGTAGTATAAAAAAATAAAGTAAAAATGGTGGTGAATTGGAGATTTTCGATGAGTTTGGGAGATCTGAAATGAATAATTAATTGTTTAAAATTCTTCTGGCACATCCGCTCCTTCATCAAGGGCTGCAAATCCTTCCTGAAAAAATAATTACATGGATTTAATCATTTTTTATAATTAGTTTAATATTATCCAAAATTAACATTTTAAATCTAATAAAGCTTTATTAGTTTATAATAACAAAATTGGAAGAGAAGAGTAATTAATATTTTAAAATATATAAGAGCATTTCCAAACGTGCTACAGGAGTTTTACACTTTATCATAAATATGTAGTGTTCTATTTGTTTAGATTTAATTTCATTATCAAAATGTGGTTTTCTTTACATAATACTATACAATTATCAAGTGTTCGTATATTGTATGTTACCTATATGTCTGCATTCTGTAAATGTTATCACATAACCACAATTAAATTAGTGAATAGTTTTGAAAATAGACATTCCAGTTTTTTAAACTATTAAAACGTCATGAAATATTATCCAAATTAACAACGCTACCTTTTATGACTAATGATTATTATCAATATTCTTACTCGATGTATTTTATGTCAATGTCTTTAATACATTTAGAAAACAATTTATATTATTATAAATAATAATAATATACAATAATATATGTTTAACTAGAATATAAATAATGGAACATTGAGGGGCAAAAATAAAAGAATATACATTTATATGTAGTAGTATAATTCCTGGGAATACAATGGTCATAAATGTTTATTTATCAAACACGAATGTTTTTTAACTGAGTTAAGAGAATATTAAACTAGAAATTAATATAAATATAAAGAGCTTACCTCTGTCTGATAAACAATTTCTAGAATCTTGGCAGATGCATCACCGCTGGCAGCGACTAATTCTGGGTCCTGACACAACTGTTCAATCTGGAAGAGCTTCTGGTAATAAAAGTCACGTTCTTTCACAAGACTTGCGATAGTCGTCTGGTTCGTTTCATTCTGAAAGAATAAAAAAATTAATATTTTTGTTTTTTAGTATGATTTAAGGGCACAAACAAACCTCAATTGAAATTCTCTCGAGATCCTCCTGGAGAGCAAGAACTTCTTTGTTAATCCCGCCAGCAGATGCTTGAGATGGTTGCTTTTTTGGAAGTGCAGCTGCTGGAGCTGGTCGAGCTAAATAGAGAAGACAGCCATCGATTATTATCGATCAGAGTGATAAGGGTACCCTTAAAAGTTTTGTTCTAAAGAAAATGAATACTGATTATAATATCAGTATACTCCATACTGCTGTACAGGCAAACATATTATAAAAATAAGCAACTAGTGTTTATTTCCTATAGATATCTATATATAAGTTTTACATAACAGTATAACAGATTGTAGTTGAAATGAGAAACATTTACTAGTATATATTATAAAAATCTTAACAGTTAAGAGGGAATGTACTGATCAAGTATCCTAAATAAAATGATAATATATTTTTACAATATGTGCACTCATGTGTGTACATTCCGGTTTTGTTAGCAATCTCAATCGAACGGTATGACTCTGAATATAATTTGTTGTCAGTTAAAATGAATTTTTAAAATATTAGAACATTCCGTAATAAATGGTGAGTGATGTATTAATTAAAAACAATGCGAGTGCTAACCTTCAATTCTAAACAATGGCTGCAAAATCGGCAAAGGTTACATTATGTGGAGACAAAAATTGGCTTGTCAATAATAATAATAATACTAGCCAAATAAAATAATTTTCGTTTGTTTAATAACAGCTAATATATATTAAAAACAAATTCACACACAATAATTAGTAAAATACAAATAAACAGAATTACATACAATTAGCAATGGGCGGAATAACGTCTAAATAGACAAACGGTGACACTCGAAAATGCCTATAATATAACAAATTAATTATTAACAGTTTCCTTTTCTTCTTCATATTAAGAATAGTACATAATGTTTACTATAATTTTTTATTACAAATGACCGTGTCTGTTTCTACAGCTCATAAAAAGATGATAGCATAATCTTAATAAATCCTTATTACATATTATTATGAAAAGCAATTGTTTAATTTGTAGATGCATAGCGATTATATAAAAAGTGGTAAATGAGATAAACACCTTAGAAAGTTTGAAAAGTAATTTTTTTGTAAATTAAAAAAATTATGAGAAAATTCTTTAATTTTAAATCTAGATAAAAATCAAACAAACTGAAACTGAATAAACTATCTTAAATATCGACAGAAATTTTGTAAAAACTTATGAAAACGAAAATATAATGTAATATGCCTCAACGTATAAGTTACTATTGATTTTACTCACTCACAAAGTAAACAGCTTTTTATAACAAAATCTACTAGTTTAGGTCGGAATTTCTTGAGAAACAAACAGCTAGATACTATACCAGCTATCATAAAAGATATATGTATACATAATAAAGGCATATATCATAAAAGATCGCAAGTTTGAGATACAAAAAATATGTTCTTATTTACGATGTCGCAAAATTAGCGTATATACTTTTTTATAAAACAACCCTCTGACCGAGCTGTTAATGTCAAAAACTTTTGAGATAAAAATAAAATTCTGTAAAATTTATTTTATATACTGTTGTGTTTTTCAGGAGCATGTTTACAGTGTGTCTTATATAAATTAAAGAGTAATCAAACAAAAATATTTATAATTTAAATATACTTAAAAAGATATCCCAAATCTAATCTATATATATACTTCAAATACAATTAATGCGTATATTCGTAGTATAATATATTGAGCAGAGAAGAATTTCCAACATATAATTTGTCAATAAACAGTAAATAATAATATGATACCCGAAGTATTGTATATGCTGAACTAAACTAAAATATATGCTGGCTACATAATGTTATTTAGACATTATAAAAAACGATTTCATATTTCGTAAGTGCATAGTCAGTAATAACAAAGAAAACATCATCCAGACATATCTTTACATTAATGTGACCCGCAATTTTTCAATTATTATGAAATAAATCAGATCAGCTGTGGTCTTGATTCTTAAAAATCTACTGTTATCTATCAATGCAATGCAATGCAAACAAAGAGAGCTTCCTTTAACTCAAATGAATTTCCGTCCTCAGATATAACATATCTATGCATATTGTGAAAGGCTGAAAAACATCCAACTGTTTTGTATACACAGTCACTCACAAAGAAAATCATTAAGTAAGCAACATCAACAGTGAAAATCAACATAAGTGAAAATCAATAGTTTAGTCATATTTATGATTCATGATTCAATACTTACTCTAAAGTAAAGGGGGCAATCACAATGATTCCAGTGCGCTATTACGATAATCTTTAAGCATGGGTTTAAGAATTAAAAATAGCCCCAAAAAATCCGTAAGTATTAACATAAAAAAGATATTCTAAACTCGCAAAATAATAATATTTTAATCGAAATTAGAAAAAATACATGACCGCATAATTGTATGCTTAATATTAAAACAGTACAATATATCACTCAAAATCTAAGGGCTATATGAAGACCCTTTTTTATTTTTATGGTTCAGGGAAGTTATCATAATCGTCATAAAGTGTTTGTTAAAATTGTAATAAAGAAAATTAACATTTCTTTTAAAATCAATATTGGAGAATAGTACGTAATATCAGCGTTGGCACCTGCATCTGAATTGCTTTATAGATTTTCAATTATTCTTTTCTTTGCGTTTGATTAAACAAAAATATAACCGAAAATATATATTTACAATAACTAAAAACTATAAAAATACATCTGATTAAAGCCAAAAGCAAATGACTTTCTATTTTTGTACAAAATGCCAGTCTGTGTTAATGCCAATATTGGCTTTGCATTAATTCTATGACTTTCCACTTTACAAACTTTTCTGTAAATATTTCTACATAAAATATGTGATATTTGAAATCACCAGAGTCTATACATATCATCGAGTCAAAGCCTTCTGCATGAATACAGGAGACCTGACTCCTCTCACCGTTCATGGCTGCACGCGGGGCAGCAGTGGTCCGTGCCTTGGAGGCGGCAGGGGCAGCTGAACCATTCGTCTGAGGGTTGCCGGGAGCTCCATTGGCCGCGCGCATACCCGCAGCGTCATACTCATTACCAGAGTAGTTGCAGTCGAAAAAACGCTTAAACCACTGCACAAACTCGAAGTTATCTTGGAACTTGGCCTTTACTAGTTTTTCAATCACCGCTTCCTGAATGAATGACAAGCAATCTTTAGATTAAAAAATGTTGCACACTTTCATAACTTTCTGTTAGTCACTTAGCTTTATTGAAAACAGCGAACGCTCAATTATTCGGTAATTCAAATTCGGACATGTGTTTACAAACAAAAATCTAGTAAAACATTTAGATAAACACGAACTTTTAAAAATCTTATAAACATAAATAGCAAAAAAATATGCACATTAGATATAATTAAATCAGATATTCCTAGTTAAATTCCCTTTCAAGTCTTTAATTCTAAATTCTATACTTTATTTAACATGCAAATTTGCCATTTATTATGCGAGCAAGTCATTAGCTCATATGTTAAACAGCATGATCTTAATGCATTAAGTAATGATTTAATGTAGTATGCATGACATTATTTGAATTAAATATTATGACCCGACAGCAACATAGCTTTGGTGTAGCGAGAAGGATATATATATTATTCTACATTATCCCCACCATAATAGAAACACCTACATACATTAACTGTTGACAGCTTTAGTGGCAAATCTTTCTACACATGAACACGAATCGATATCCATCAAATGATACAAGTATGTGTATAATACAAGGCGTATACAACTAAATTGTAAACACGGTTGCAAATAACTCGTTTCTCAAGATTAACAAAACATTTAAGGGTCATACCTAATGAGGTAGAAGATAAAGCACTATGTACACAGGCTGCATATTTTACATACCAGTACTTATTTCAAGAGTACAATCATAACACAATAAAGTACATTTGTAGTTATTAGATGATTAACTACCAAATGGGACAATATGTAAGTATTAGACTTACCTTATCAACACCATGCTTCTTGAAAGCAACTTGAACCAGCTTGAAATTGCTTATTGATTCGTGTTCTAACTTAGTGAAAAATTTGACACGTTTCATTGGGATGCATCCTGAAATGTTGGTCAAAGAAATGAAATTTTAATTGGTAATATTATAAATACACATTTTCAAATATTATCGACACGATTCAATATATTGAAATAATAACATCAAATTCGTATTTAGCACCGCTAAAATTAATAGAAACAGTTAAATTTCGTTTGCTAAAATACCATTACACGAAGTGTTAAAATATATACTAGGTATGCCGAAATTGAACAAATATTTTACATATCGTGTAGGATAATAATATTACTAATATCTACAATATTACATTTAAGATGAAATTAATATATATAAAAGAAATTAACACATTGAATATTTGTGATATGAATTTTTCAAAATAATATAATAGTTTTACTGTTATATATAATATTAACTGTTTTGCAATTAAGCTTTTTGGCATTACCTACATAACTCGTAAAATGGTCAGGTAATCTCACATTATCTAATGCGATTGATCTCAACGAAGAAATATGTGAAAACAATAGAAATTTATATATACCCAAATTACCCTTGTTACATGATGTATTTTAATATTTACATTAAAAAATTGAAACTCCAATAAAGCACCACATTCGCACATTTATTCATTATTAATAACGATTTCTAACATGTTTTGCTTAAGTTCTACCACCATAATATCTTACAAGCAGTATTTGTACATTTATATGGTAATAAATATGAGCAGCCTTAGTCTAAAACCAGTGCAAAATCTGTGTATGCACATAAACCTAAAAATATTTACATTTTAGGAAATATTATATTAGTTGCCAAATCTTCTAGTTATATCAAAAATACTTTGCAGGAATAACTTTTTAATGCCAGAGTTCACGAAATAAATATAGCAGTTGATTAAAAGACTTACCACCTGACAAGACATCGTCATATATTCAGTAAGTGCGTGGTGTTGAGTGGTACAGTACAAGTTAAATGCAGACAATAAATTACAAGACATCTGAGTAATATAGACAGATACTTAACTACTTACAAGTTTGTGGTAAGTAACTACAAAATATGGCATCGAGTACATAGGTACATTTATGAGACAATGTAATCAATCATAACACCACACAGTTAATACTCGGAAATGAGAGAACACTTGAATTATAAAAAACGCCCACTCGAAGTTTCTGTAATTTTTTCACAAAAACATTTACTTCCTTAATTACAAATCCAAACACACTAATGAGTAATTAAAGTAACTGATGTATTCTCGATTAGTACTAATTTTAGCTTAACTATAAAATAAGCGTAATCAACATTAATAATATATACCAAACAGATTATTTAAAGTAAAACAATTAAAACTCACCAGGAAATAAAGCATCCATGAACTGGCAATATACTGCACCTAAAAACAAACAAAATAACTAAAAACAACTAAATCACTGTGTATGGAGATATGAATAATTATAAGTAGCATTGCTATAAACAAAACATACCGGAAGAAAGTTCTTCAATTTTTGATAGATTTAATTGAAGGAAATCATTAATCCACATCAACATATCCTGCCGACTTAAATTAGCTGCGGTCTGATTTGTGCTATGTACATTGATTGCTTGAACAGCTGCCATAATTCTAAATAAAGACAGGAGTTCGAAGAATCCAGTGAATTAAAGATATTACATTTATTGTAATGGGATATATACATATAGGTGATGAATACTTAGCATAATTACAAATTTGTACATAGTTTTAAAAATGAAAATATGTTAAGTAACAAAAGAGAAAAACATAGTAATGTTATTAGTAATTACCAATTTTATTATTTATTAAGCAGGTACCTATATTTCTTTTCAATCATTGATGGTCATTATATTTATATAACGTATTACAATATAAATGAAATAAATTACAAAGTGAAATTTAAACCGCAGATATATATTACATAGGTTGATTTCTTTGTTCAATATAAAACTTTATAGATGTAAGTTTCCTGGAGCAGCATATTTTAGTGAAAAAAGAGTATATTTTACACAATATGCTTACTCTATATTTTACTGTTTACATGCCCTATACTAGTAGACTTCTTTATTTTAATCAATTGTGTACACCTTTAATCCTCTTACGTAACCTTTTCTTGTTTAATTAAAGCCTTCTTCTCTGTTCATTCATACACCTATAATTATACACATATACACTTCATTTAATCTTATTACGTCACCATGTACAATTTAATAGCCTGTATCACTGTTTTTAATCATATTTTATCACACTCGATAAATGAAGTTTCTCTTCCGAAAATTTGTGTAAATATACTTTTATTTCACAGCAGCAGTTGTGCTTCATCTGTTATATTTTATCTTATTCACTAAAACGTTATATGTTAATATAAAAATATAACATTTTGATTTGTAACAATGAATAAGAAGTAACTATGTTAATGTAATTGTTTTTGGAAAACGGTATATTGTAGATAACTAAGTGACTATGTACTTACAGCTAAAATTTAGAAGCTTCTAAATTCACTTTTTGTGAAACAGACCCCCAGGTCTCACCATCATGCATGAGATATCAACTTCTGGAACACAGGGAAATGTGCAAACACCACCACTCCGAATCTGCACATAAAACTGGCCTCCTGATTCAATAAACGCAAGGCAGTATCACAAAAAGTACTGACAGTACACAACACAACTTGCAGATGGAACCACTTGGCATTACAGATATCTGATCATTGTTCCAAACCCAACCAACACACCTAATGTGCAAGTACCAGTAGACTGACACCAATGTGATAGTGGACTACACCCTACCCACAGAGGGTAGTGACTTAACAGAAAAACATATATATAATATACAAGTTTAAAAATATATTATCTTGTGACAGATGTATTTTATTAATATACATATATAACACAATATTCTATGTTGAGCACACAAAGGAGTTGTCACATGGCCACACTCTAAAATTAAGCCACTTTATAAAAATTAACAAAACATACATATTTACACAAAAATGCATGACTCCAAAATAACAAAACTCTGATTTGGGTACTGAATAATTTCATATAATAATTCACAAAATACAAGAAGTGATTAAGAAATCGTATTTGTACATAAATTTATTTTATTTAAAAACCAAAAAAGTTTTAACCATTTTTATCAAATGTAAGAAACATGTTTATTTAACTACATATGAAGTTTTAAAATTCTGCTCTTTTGGGAAGTTTAAAAATTATAAGGGGTTCTTATAAGCCTTTCCTCCCCCAGGATATGGATGTCGAAGAGCCCAGTATGGATAAGATTAAAAGGGGAACATTTTATGACTCATATAATAGTTTTACCCCCATGGACTCTCTCTCTCTCTCTCCAGTGTCTCCTATATACATATCTTCTCCTAGACACTCAGATTGACCCCTTTCTATATTGCATTTATTATTCCTTCAATATGCATTCAACATATTGATTACAATGTATTCTAAATTGGGTTACTACATGTAAAAATAATTAATTTGTAAATATGCTGTTATTTTGTAATCTTTTAAAGAGTTTATCACCAACTCATGTAACTATCAAATTAATTCAATATTCACCAAAATCAAGTTAAAATGTATGTTTTGTATCTTGAAGATAAATACATAATTTGATATACATATTTAAATAAGTGTGAATAGTAGGTACTATTTTTTATTTGCCAAAAATACATACCCAACAGAGACAGGGGTATATAATATTATAGGTGAATTTTCACTTTAGTTGTGTAAAATCATAAAAATAAATATACATTATACAAATGAAAATCACCAAACATTTATTATAATTAACAACTGGTAATAATTAATATTATCAATGCAATATACCAGGCTGGAAGCTATGAACTATAATAAGCTAATTGTATGGTATACTTTGAATAAAGTCAATTTTCATTTTCATAAAATCTAATAGATATGTTATGTAACTCTTTTGCAGTTATAATGTGAGTGTTTAACAACAGCATAAATAAGTTTAAGGCAGATTATTCAATTATATGATTAACACTATTGAATAATCTGCCTTAAACTGATGTATGCTGTTGTGAAACACTCACATAATAACTGCAAGAGTTACATAATAAATTAATTCGATTTTAAGAAAATGACAATTGACTTTATTCAAAGTATGCCATGCTTATTATAGTTTATAACTGCCAGCTTTGTATATATATGTATATATCAAAATTATATTTATATTTATAATATTATCAACAATTGGATACAGAAAAAGATGATAGTTCACAATTTATTTAAATAGTGAAATCATCATTATGCAGATTTATTAATAATAAAGCTATTGAAATGTTGTGTTATTTGCCTAAAATGAAAGATTGTAAAGTTATTTATTAATTAAACTTAAAAAATAAAGTTATTATTGATTTTGCTATTTTATAAGAGACATCACCATATATTTATCAGAGAAATCCTTTAATAAATAAATATTAATTAATGTTAGTACTTTTATTAATAATAAATTAGTTACATTATACATAATTACAGGGTGTAACAGATAAAATGACCCTATTTGATTTGATTTATTTTAATAATAAATAATAATATATAATCATTCATAAATTTATTTTTAACCATAATTATATAAAACAGTAATCAATGTTCATCATTTTAATAATATAAAAACATAATCATTCTTTGCAGTAATCATCATGACAGAGATGCCTACCTTCCTGCATCTTTTTGGGATTGTCATGAATTTTCCGCATGTTCTTTTGTTGATTCCTTGCCTTAATTAATATCTATTGCTGTGATAAAAACTATAAAATCAAATACTCATTTTATCTGTTACATCCTGTAGATTCAAACAATATACTATAGGTATATTTCAATGCTTTTAATAATACACTAGGATTTGTTTATATCAGCGCCCCAAGGGACAGACTGAAAACACCAATATAGACAAACTGCTGATATAAGCAAACTTGCATAATTTGCCCCTCTCTCTCTCTCTCAATCAATAGTATGGTTTTGATGTAATAACTTCTCTACTGCAGGCAAACTCTATGCAGGTAATAATCTGCTCGATTGATCAATTCCTCAATTATTCTATTGTTCTGTCTTTATGGAGATATGTACATAGAACTCACACGAACGTTGTGTGTACGAAATTACCACTGTATATTTGATTTCAAGTGCACAATATCCTCACTATGTGTTTGTAATGGACAATGCACCAATACACGTTTTTAAAATACCAATCGCCCTGTTGATATAGATGAATTTTCACCAGCAAGTTATACTAAAAGTGCCTATATAGACGAATTGCTGATATATATATAATAGATTAACTCTGGACATAAAATAAATATATAAAATATTTGCCAGCCAATATAAAAACGCTGATATAGACAAAGCCAATATAGGCGAATTTTACTACAAATTAAATTAATGTTCTTTTGTATTTACTTTCATATTATCTGGATGTTCCCAGAATAATAAACTGAATCATATATAAGTAGTTATATTTAAAAAAATAAGTTTACATATTCAAGCAGCTTTAATCAGAGTTCATACGCATTTTACAAAACTAAATTCCAGACCCTTTAAAAATTATTTCCAGATCTTTGTGGATATATGACTTTTGTGTACATTGTAAATATAATTGATTCAATCATATATCATACACTTCTCAACATATAATTGTAAGTACATAACACTGGCATAAAATAAGAGACATAGACAAAAACAAAATAGTTAAATTTTAAACCATAGAAAACAAGGATTTTAGTTCTACTGTCAGTAAGTAAAAATTAGAAAATTAATAGACAAATAAATGTAAATAACAAGTATAAGTAATTAAATATAAAAATCAGAATTATATTCATAAAACAATCAAAAAGTATGTCCACATATATTAAGGGAAAGATCAGTTCAAAATTGATGGAGATTTGAAATGAGAACAAATCATAAATTAAAGTATAAATTATCATTAATATAAGATAAATATAAATTAAAAAGTATTGAATGTTGATTGATTTATTGGTAAAAAGTCATATATCTTTTTATTTTATTTTAAAAGTCCCTCTTTTCCAGACCATACATGAAAACTCATTATTTTCCAGACTTTTCCAGTCTGGAAAACATCTTTAAAAAATTCCAGACTTTGTATGAACCCTGTTTAATAAATAATAAATATCTAAAAGATTTTTCAAAAAGTTTCTTCTAAAATATGTTGAATTGAATTCCATTTCTTACATTCTCATTTTATTTTACATTAGCTGCTACTGTTCACATTATAGAATATAAATATGTCTTAAATTTATTGATAAATAATAATGATTAAGTAATAGCCATAAAAAGAGGCATCAACACTATTCTTCTGAGTTAGCAATTTTAACATATCTGGTACATAATATAAAAAGGAAGAAGCACGCTGGCATAAATAAAATTAATTATGCCAGCGTGCTTCTTTTGTATAAAATTTATATATAATGCTGGCATAAATAAAATTAATTATGCCAGCGTGCTTCTTCCTTTTTATATTATTATCAATATGCTGTGTGAACAACACCACCAATATCTGGTACAATATTAACCATTCTACATATAGAATGTAAAATAAATATACATAAGTATCTATGGAATAATGCACAGTTCTATTAAAACTTTTCATTGGCCATTATTATCCTGAATTAAAAAATTTATTAACTTTTGAAACATGTTAGTAATTTTCTAGTTCTCTATTAAATTGCAGTGATAAGTAAATTTGGTATTTTTAAATGTCTGAAAAAATAAGATTAACTGCCACAGGCAAACTTTTAGCTAAAAATATTATCTTTTTTTAATTATGTAGTGTCAATAATTCAATAAGAAAAAATTATGACACAACATAATTTCAAAATTTAAAGATTTTTCAGATTGTCTTTGACTAAATCCAATGCCTTTTCATGGTTTTAAGGAAATGTGGGAACCCTGTTTATAGGATGACAAGCTTTGATTCTGGCTAATGTGCAAATCTCTTCTCCTTTGTACTTGGTAGGATTCAGCACTTTGTTCTTTGTGGTTTGATACTATCTAATCTTATCAATAAAATTTTAAAATTATCCATCAGATCTCTGGCGGAAACTACTTTATTGGTAAGTAGACAATTAGTTACTAAATGTTATTTTAATTATTATATTTAATTTTAGCTGAATAGGTCTTAATAAAATTTTTCTAATTTTGATCAATTATGTAGATTTTAAAACCATGTTAGCTTATTTCATTGGTTCTGTTCTATAATAATTTTTTCCAAACATCTATAAAATATTGGAGCAATAATTTAAATGAGCCATCTTTGTTTTTGAATTATTTGATGTGACACATGTACAAATTTTGATCAATATTTCAAGTGTAGCCTTTAACCCTTTGACACAGGGATGACGCAATGTTTGCATCATTAGAAATGTGTTGTTTAGCACTGGGATGCCACAAATGCTGCATCATTTTAAATACAACTAATGCTAAAATTCTATACATTCTACTTGTATATCCGGTGCCCAGCAAACCTTTTGTGGAC
>JAYRBW010021785.1:0-12646 GCA_036023295.1 Invenusta paracnida
GGAATGGGAACAACTGCGAATCTTAATTTGTTATAAGGCAAAATGGGAAAAGGCAATTTGGGAAAAGGCGAAGTAGGAAAAGGCGAAGTGAAATGACACCGTTGTTGCTTTTGCTTGAAAACTAGAATTACTGACAAGTGCTGATTTCGCTTTGTACATAAAACTCTACCGACCGAGCTGGATTCAATTAATTTGTGGCAACTCAATATATGTTTATTTGGATAACCCTGTAGTTATATACATACACGCTACATCGATTGTTTAATTTTAAAGATGTTTCTATTTTTAATTAGCTTTTAAATAATCTAAAATCATTGAAACCATCTAAACTTCCATTTAGATTTACCATCGTGGTATATAATAAGTAGACTATGAATGTGATAGAAATATCGTTTATTCTAAATTTAAAAATTTGAACAGCTTTAATTTTAAAAATAAATTAAAACTTTAGTCATGGATACTTTGGAAATTTACATTAAAATCTTTAAAATGGAATTAAAAAATTGCCAATTGTATTAAAACGTGTATTTTACTTAATTTACAGCTATTTTGCAAAATAAATATCACGTGAAATGAATCGAAATTATCAACGAATATTAACAGAAATGATATTTTGAATGCAAATCCGACGTTGCCATGCTTTTACGTGGTATAATGACATGAAATGTCACAATTATAACACGTGTTTCATATTACAAAAATAGTAACTGCTCGAATACACAAAATAAAGGAAATATTAATATTCTATCTAAATATGTGTGGGACAACTCATTATAAAATTCAACATAGTTCAAACAACATACAGATATATATATATGTTCGCTATATTTATAGTTTTCATTTTTCAGCAGAAAACGTCAGCCTTAAAGGAAGTGAAGCAATATATTTATCGAATTGAAGGATATAAATAAAATTATAAGCAGCAGGAAGTATTTAAGCTTTAAGACCACATTAGCACCATCATTATTATTGCTCAAGCACGTTATTGCCCCCGTGCTAAAATTTAAATCATTTAATTACTTTAAAAAGTACTATGTATTTTCAAGTAGAGTAATAACATACACGAGTAATAAAAATATTTGTTGATATTAAAATATAAACAGAACCAATAACAATATAGCAATACATCGGCACTATTTACATACATCAATACATATATTATGCAATGTTTGTGTTAATTGTTTTCCATTTACCGAGGATGATTGAAGAGTGCATAGTTCAGAAATATAAAGGTCTCATGTTTTCTATACCTATTGACTTTTCGGCTCTTTTAAGAAAATAGTATTCATTCAAATTATATGGACGTTTTACATACATGTATGTATCTGAAACATATAATGCAGAGTTTTATTCAATTATATTTACACAAAAGATATATTTACACAAAAGATATATTTATATAAATAATCTATGGTAACTTTATAATCAACTAGCATTCTGATTTACATTGATATAAGCAACAGTTTTAACTGTAAAGTTAGTAAACTATGAAATAATAATATTCCTCGCATCAATTAAGAGAGAAATGCATCTGTAGACCACAATCTATGTAATTTCCCCTAAATTCAAAGCAAAAAAACAACTTACAACTTATAAATGAACGTTGAAAAGATGTACCATACTACTATAGACTACGTCTTAAACGTTTCGTTAATTTACTTTTCTGACTTAAGAGAGTTAAAGCCTAACTACGCACCAAACGAGTGCGACTTGACGCGTCATAAAAGTGGAATATTATTTACACTTATGAAAATTTGATGTATCACTCTACGCTCACTGTAGGCCTTCATTAGAGTAATAAATCACTATCGCATTTCACGAGTTTGTGTAAGTATGTCTATATTGCTTATAGATGAAGTGATATATACTCTCACATGATTTTATATCGAACGAATATGCGGAATTGATAACTATTCCAAAGTATTTTTTTATGTATAAAGTAGATAGTGACCGCGCAACTAGTAATAATAAAGTATAATAAAAACTATAAAATCTTTTAAAACAAAAAAATCTGTTGAGTATAAGCAAAATACGATTATTTGAGGTGACATGAATGAAGAATTAATTTACTAATAAAAGGATTAATTTGGCCCACGAAAAGTTTTCATTCCCAGAGAGAAGAGCAGATTCTCGGATATTCTATATACTCTTATAGAAGTTTGAGACTTTTCTGTTGATTGTTATCGATACGATCAAAGAATGACACTTGATATTAAAAACAAAGTCATAAATGAATAGATCACACGTTGTCAGACTTAAATGGAGTATCTATTATGCTATTTTAGATTTCTAAAAGTTTGTAATTCTTAAGTCACATGGACTGGTTGGCATATATGGCACCAACGCAGTTGTCTATATATTTCTAAATTTCTTCATAATAGCTACCAGCAATAACAACATTTGTTTTCCTGGATTGGAATTGTTGCTATTCACGTTTATTTAACACGAAAGTTGTCTACGTTATATACTAATACACATGTTTCAATTAATTGTGGCATTTTAGAAAATAAGTTTAGCAACGAAACGCTACTCGAGCGGAACATGTGCCAGTAAACGTGAATATATTTTTACAGATCTTTCGAGAATTTCCAGACACTTCCTGCTGCTGTGCTGTAGAATTCTGACAGTGTTAAAGCAAATTAAAAAAAGGAAAGTATATTCTCCTGTAAACTAAATGTTATTAGTTTTAAAAAGAAAAAGGTACATAGCTTAATATCCATAATCTAAATGTTTTTTATATTTATCTGTCTTATAATTTTCCCTTAGTAATAGAACAGTTTTAATGTCCATTTATTAATCTAATGATGAAACAGCTAAATCGTGTTTTTGAATTAAAGGATTGGCTTTCTTATAGGTAGGTGTTTATTGTTTGATGTGAATTATTACATTTATTTTTCTGCATTGTAAAACACGTGCTGCGTGGATGCTAACAGTATAATGCTAAATATATTAATATGTGTACATGCACCTGTATATTATATTCAACACAAAAAAAAGTTCACGATTCTCGAGTCAATTTATGTGATCGAAAAAGAATTTTGTAAGAAAGTAAATAAATCAAAATATTTAAAATAAAATTAGTTGTACAGATCCCTTTACATCCAATTGCGATAAATTATTGTACAGACAATTATAGCTCGCATTTGTTACTCAAATCGACATTTGACATTCTCTTTATTGTATCTATGTATATGAATGTACAAAATTCCTTTTTAGGGTAATTTATCAATAGAGATAACGATAACTGTACGATTTCGATTCTTTAAAAATATATTTTACCTCAGTAAATATGTGACTAATTGTGCTAAACTTTTTGTTTATGACGTAAAAATGTTAAACTATAACGATGCATCCGAAGACAATTTAATACAGGATATATTTGGATTGTCACGTTTTAAATATAGAAATCAATATTTTTTAAATTTAAGGCATACGAAAATTTTGAAATTAAGCAATAAATATATATTTATTCGTAATAAATGCTAAAAATAAATTTCATGACAGACAAATATTACATAAATATATAAAAAATAATTTCTAATAATAAATCGCAATAATATGTTAAAATGTCAATTATATATAGACAATTACAACTTTCCCGTCACATACAAATACTATATATAAAAAATTACCTAACTCTCGACAATTTCATGTGTATAAATTATAAAATGAAGTTATATGTTATAACCGATGAATATCTGTTAAAACTTTACATAATAAATTTCAAACATAAATAACGTAACAGTTTTAAATAATATAAATACAAGTAAATAGTTTATAGATATTGTAAAACAATTATTTGGCGTCAATATTTTATCAATTTTAGTCGAGTTATAATTGATCATAGATATATTTATAATATTTTAAAGCGTGGCCGACAGATGCCGCGTTATCCTTGATTTCATATTATAGCCAGTTCATCACCCCTCTAGCCAGAGCATCCCATGTGCGCATTCGAGTTTTAATCCATTTACCCAGGTTACTTGTAAAATATATGAATGATACAAATGAAACAATTATGTTCTAATTCAATTAACTAAAAATTAGAATACATAATAAATAATAATAGTGTAAATGGCATATTCCATTGCCGCTAAATATATATAAATAAATCTTAATTAATTAGTAATTATATAGGCTTAAACTAATCAATCGATAATAATTAGATCAATACTGCAGCAGGCTCAAATCAGTTCGTTAAAACCAGAAATACCAGGAACTGGGTTTCGAACTTGCTATACCTTTGGGTTTGAAGATAGGAGTTCAACCCACTTGGGCCTCACTCTCCTTAAACATTACCTGTAAGAGTGCATTAATTCTTAAACTACGATATTGTATAGCTTGCTTGCTATATATACCTACATTGAGTTTAAGACACTTTTAACTTAACAGTTTTATAGAACTTTAATAAAAATAATCTATATATAAAAAAATACATTTTCCATTTCATTTTCATTAATTAATTAATTCTTATAGATAAATTACTACCGTTGTTGTTAACGAAAACCTTTTAATTATTTTGTTTCAATTTTACTGCAAAAGAAATCCAAATAAATTACGTTATTACTGACTTTTCATTCACTAATACCAATTTATTTATATTTAAAATATTATTTTAAACTACTTTTGCTGGGCATGTTTACGAATCTATAAATTTGCACAGGCACGTAGATAAAATCGATAACCACAAAAGAACAAGTAGTAATAATACGTTCTTTTAAATTGGTACAATCAATAGACATGCATTCTTCTTCCGTATGTGTAATAAACATGATATTGTTTCCAATAACTATATAAACCCGGCCATATTATTAAAAAGAAAAGAATAATAGACTACAGTGTGACTATACTTACCTACAAAGATAATATATAAATATATATATATATATCTATTTCATATAGAGATACAAAAGGCAAAAAAAAATAGAGAATCAAACAGGAGGTAATGATAGGAAAGACTAAAGCTCCCCCTTGTCACCAAAGCACGAACTTCAACACGTGTGGTGACATCTGAGAGTTGGAGAGAACATGACTCTGGGATTAGCCAAAGCGTGATGTAAAGATTCCTCATGTTTGGCGCAGGTGGGTGCACGGCTGTTATATCTTTAAATGGTTTAATTGAAATGAATAATAATAATTTTAGTAATTAAATACTTTAATTGGTTATAACACTAGCAAGCGGAACTTACAGTACAGAGAAATTTGATAAAAATTCACGTGTACTTCTTTTGAAGAATCGTTTTAGTCGTGGAAAAGTTATCCCCAAAATTTTAGAAAGCTAAATTAAAGATGGAAACAACTAAACAAATAAAAAGAAAACTTTACAGGCATATTATATATGATTATTCAAAAAATCACAAAATATATTCAGTTAATCAAAAATAAATTTTCCAAAAGTAGAAATGCAATTCACGGGCTGGCTATTAATACGCATAATAAATTATTGGACTATCTAGAGATTCTGGCTATGTTGAAACTGAAATAATCGGGCGCAATCAAGACTTTTCTAGATAGATTTTGACGGAGGATGTTATATATTATTTTGACTAAATTTAACATTATTTACATAAATATAAATTTCACATTTTTTGCTACTATACTTAATAGTTAATGAAATGAAATGAAAGTCGAAGAAATAATCGGTTTTACTCAATGAATTTCTAAAACGATCTTTCCATTTTCTATAACCATTCATTACATTGTTGCTATTTTCAGATATTTATAGTTGTTATTTATGCGTGCATAGATAAATGAAAATTATGGTATAAGCAATATCCAAAACTTGTCGAAAAATATTTTAATTAATCGGCAGGAACATACATGCCTTCATGTCAACTTACTGACTAATTAAGAGTCTATTCACACTAAACGCGCGATTCGCGGCACGTTACAAATCGACAAATTGTATTAAAGTGTTTTTCAATGCTGCTTTCAAAGTAAATTACCACATAAGGTGTATTAGTTTTCAAGTTATTTTGCGCGTCGCGTCACGTCGCGCCATTCGGTGTGGATAAACTATATAATGCTCTGTCGGTTTTAGAGTTCACTTCATTTAGAATCTTATGAATGAACTTATATAATTCATAACAATCAAAATGTACTCTTATTGTGATGCGTGTCGTAGGAAAGTGAATACGCACGTTATTGCAATGCACGATATTGTAGTCGCAAACAAAATGATAATACTCTCTTCGACCAGAGTTGCGTGCATGATGTTTACACAAGGGATGATCTTCGTAAAAACTATCATGTGATGATATTGCTAGATTTCCTGAATTAGTAAACAAACTTTATACCAACCTGTAGTTGCAAAAAGTCTTCCGAAGAAGCAGAAACAATCTCCATCTTAGGTTACGCTCGTGGCTTGCATGAATGTTTGTAAATAAGCACGTTCGCAGTCTGAAGAGTGAAATGTATGGAGAATATAAGAAAAGTAGGATTATTATTATAAAATGTGTACTAAAATATCAATTTACTTTGTATCGAATAACAAGGATCAATTTACTTATGTATGTGGATTTGTTTAACAAAATGATTGAAACTTAATTTCATAGGTATCATTAGAGCTATTTGATAACAGATATAGTAGTATAAATTAGATCAAAAATGCAGGAAACGAGGTCTTAGACACGAAATATGCTATAGCTGTGAAAGTTTATACATATTTATAATATTAATATATGTGGTTACATTCGTTAACTTGTATTTCAGGATAGTCAATACATTAAAGAATTGGAGTATGAATCGCCTAGACCTAATTTGTATCATAAAATTCAAGTAATTATAAAGTATTAACGAGCAATGGAAACCAATTAAGAGAATGTTAAGCCATTACATTTTTTTGTAGAAAACAGCATAAATTCAGTCAACTTTTGAATTAAGTAGGAAAAGAGTTGTTAATCATAATGTAAAGTCATAATGTACAAAATCTGCGAAATGTGTTCAAAGTGCGTAGGAATAGGGTAATTTTTTACATGAAATTTAAAAGGTTCCTTGTAGAGGTTTGGCTCATTATTGAGCCACTTACAGGAGAAACTGCATAACACCAAATGGAATAACATAGAAAAAATGTTTATATATATGTGTGTATTTAGCTTGATATAAAGACTAGAAAATACATTATCCTGCACATCAAAGTGCGCTGTTCTATTTGAATATATTTACATTCGATGTAAGTCAGCGTAATGAAGGCAAAGTTGGTGTTAGGAAACGTTTCCACTAACAAACAGGCAGCCCCAGAAAGTATATTAAAGAATATTTAAAAAAATCATTTTTATATTCGAAATCACGGTTAGGGACAGAAATTGTAAGTTAAATTCGTATAACCCTAGCCACCCTGAATATACTAATGAAATTTGTGGTTTTAAAATGGGTTTTTAAATGTGAATAATGAATCTAAAAATAATTCAGTATCGATATATTTAAATACTATTTTATTTGTAAAGTAAATCTAATAGATAATCAGCGACATATGTATTAAATATATATATATTTCAGTTATATCAAACATTCAACAATTATGATACCGAGGTGTAAGACAAATAATATTTTCCCGCTATCAAAACAAATTAACTTCCACACAGCATTATTCATCAAGTTACAAAATTCCTTATTGCTTGACAAGTCGGATCAACAAATTGGTGAGAAACAATTTCACGTATATTCCCTAAAGCGGAGATATGAAGTGTTTTTTAAATTCGGACTAATTGATAAATATTGTAAGAGACAAGAAAACGATAACAAATGTATAATAGTTTCTAATCTTTAATTGGATGTGTTCAGTGTTTAGCAAAATTGCCTAAACCAAAAGGCCAAGCATAGTTTGACAATAAGCTACTTACTTTAGTTAAATTAGTAAAGTTTAAATGTATAATTAGCAATTTTTTATTAATTAATTCAATTTTTAAACCGTGTACCAAATTTTCGTAGATTTAGACATCATTAAATTGTCAAATATTCGGTTTAATATAAATTGACAATATTAGTATCGAGATTTAGTCTCGGTTTTAAAAATATACATTCATTTTTATGTAAAGCTGTTGTTAATTTGAATTGTCGTACTGACTTATGAGTCTAACTGCGGTTATAAAAGAAAAATAGTTTTGTTAGATAATGTTATATATGTATATAATCGACTAGATTGGCAATCTAAGAAAATTATATATGTATAGGCATTTTAAAACAGTCTGAAAATAACAATTTTATGTTTTTTATCAATGCTTTAAATGTTTTACGCAGTCAAAAAAACTATCAACATCTACTTACCATGATTGAACTAAAGGAAAGGGCAAACTATGAAAAGCATTACTAAAACCGAATTTTCTACATTTAAAAAAAATGTTATAGGTTATAATTTAGATTAACTATCTAGTTGATTGAATGTGTGTTACATATGTTTGAAAGTCAGAAAGTTCACATTTAATATTAACAATCGAGTTCATTTTTTAATATGTAGCAATTCTATTTAGAATTTAGTTATCACAGTAATTATCTTACTGAGATCAGTATAGGATGGTTGCATGTAGATTTAATAGTTTAAAGGCTGAATGTGAATTTGTTATGACTTCTATATTAATAACAAATGGAGTGGTAGAGGACAAGCAAATCGTGATATTAATATTTGAAACATATATATTGTACTATATGATTTTGTTTATTACAGTAAGTATGAGAGATGGATTAATGGTGAAATAAAATAAAGGTCAAGAAAAAAGAAAGTAAAAAATAACAAAATCAAAGGAAAGGAAATCTTGTTAAATGAAAAAAAAATATGAAATCAGTAAATGGTAAATTGTATTGAAAATAATACCAGGAAACTTAATATATTATGTTAATAAATACATGAAACAAACAATGCTTTTAACTAAAAATTCATAAAATGCTGAACCAAATGCTATTCCACAATTGAATCTGTGTATAGTAATGAATAAAATGTTAAACAAATATGTATATAAGTTTAAATTACTTACATAACAAAATTAAAGCTGTTATCTTTTTCTAGTTTGAGTATGACTTTACTTGCTTAAACTTTGAAATAAATAGTGAATATTCAACATTAATAAACATGAAATAAAATTATATAAGTTAAACAAAAATAACTCCTTCAATATAATAGTTTTGTAATAAATATAGTAAGAGCTTGACAGAAAATAGGCTGGATTAGATAAAATAATAAATATATACATTACTTATTGAAATAAAGTGTAGGTACTTAATAATGGTTTCTACATTTAGTGAATATAATTAATATTTTTTCAAATCCACTAATTAAAACATAACATTGAATAATGATAGTGCTCAGTATAATGCATATAGCTTAATATTAAAAGTATACATTCTGATTTAAATGGTATTTATGGTCTATTTAAAAACACAAGGAAAATTTGTCTCAGTTTTGTCAACCTGAATAACTATAGATTTAAAAGAAGAGTATGTGTATATATTTATATATAATCATAAAGTAATAATAAAAAAGTAAACCAGTTAAAAATTGACTCTACGAAACAAGCTTTATTAATATTTTATGTAATTGTATTAGTTATTTAATTTTGTAGTAAAAATATTGTTATAGCATCTTATTATAATAACTTCAAATAAACATTTCTGCAAATATTAGCCTTCACTAAACCATACATTTATAAGTAAAATAGTATCAAATAAAAGCAGCTGCTTCCTGGAGCTCAGGAATGCTTAATTTGCACTCACTGTAAATATTATTCATAGTATTCTATAAAATATCTGTATATTTAAGAAGTATTAATTGTCAATAATATGTTTGTTAGAAAAAGTCCTAACATAAAAAATAAATAGTTGAATCTAATAAATATTAATTAATAATAAAAATAAAATAATTAACAAATGTAATTATGATGAATATATATTTATTAATAGGTATAAATATTCTTCTAAAATAAAGTTTACTTATTATAGTTGAAAACTACTTAACTTGATATATAGTAAGAATTAAAATATATCTTTTAATGATATAATTATAATTGAAGAATTATTTCATTAATATTAAAATTATTGATGAACTATAACTAATCATATTTATGTATATCCAATGTATATTAACATAATGGAATTATAAATATGTTATAAATTGTTTAATTTGGATATTATTATAATTAGTATTCATTCCATTACAGTTTTTGTTATCCATCATATTATCCTATTATAAAGCACATGGAGAACAATGTGCAGGCCTGTGATCGAACCTTGAAAGAAGTTGAAGAATATTTTGGAAAAATTTGAGGAATAGTAAAAATCAAAGAATAAGTACTAAAATCATTAAATAACAGAAATAAGAACCAGGTCTACCAGTACAGGGACATATTCTTAACCAGAGGGCCTTTGCTGGGTAAGGTACTATCTCTCCTAGCAGCTGCAGTTTAATGTCATACCCAGGACAAAATATAAAAAAATATATATCAAGAAATTGTATTATTAAATAAAATCATATAAAAAAATTTTATTATTTCAAAAAAATAAAAATACAAGAAGAAATTTAATGCAAAAAAAATTTTTTTGTCTGATTATGAAGAAATTTTAGGAATTTCAGCATTTTGGCTCAATTTTCGGAGGCTTCAGAAAATTAAGGAATTTGATAAACAATCACAGGCCTGCAATGTGTTATAACTCCTATAACATATCTCATAATGTGTTTAACATTAAATCAGTTAATGATATAATATCTAAAATTATATAATATATATTATAAATTTAAAATACAGAGGATATTTAAAATTCAAATTAATAAAAATTCCATTTTTGAAATTAATATTATAATTAAATGTATATTATTATAAAATAAGATTATCTTCCTATTATCTTTTTAAGTTTTAATATAATTTGATAATAACATTTTTTTGTTATTATTTGATGATAAATAATACCACAAATAAATTTAACCAAAATTAAGAATTGTATTAAAATGACTAATTTAATTTTTTTATATATAAAAATTTGAATAATATACATAACTTGAATGATATAAAATTTCATATTCAATAAAAAGATACTAAAGATTATTTTCTGGTTCATTTTTGATAATAAAAGAATAATATTAAATAATAAATATCTAGCTTATTTATTTGCTAAGAATAAAATAAGACTAAATTAGTTGAAATAATTTATAAAACATTATAATTAATTATTGAATGTTAGAGCTATTATTAAATTATATATTCATGATTTGATAAAAATCATTGAACAAATTTTATAAAACATTAAAATTATTTTTTAAACATTTTTATATTAAAAAATGATGAAAACATATATATATGTAATTATCTATAAAAAGCAGAAAGACTGAAAAATATGATAAAATACTTTATTTATAACCTCTTTAAAAGTAATAATATTATATATATATTATTTAGCAAAAAAGAATGATGGGTATAAATAGATATTATTGTTAATACTATTTATATATCTAATTAAAACAACTTAGGGATAATCATCCATTTAAATAAATATAATCTAATGAATTATAAAGATTTCTCCAACATTTTATTCAATAAATTATAAATTTGTTTATTATGTTTTATAAAATAATATATATATAGTATTAAACATAGATTTATATTTTATATTAGCAAAGATATTTATTATTAAGATATTTATTAATATGAATAAAGTTATTACTTGTAGCTTTTAATTAATATATTACATATTAATATAGACCTATATAAGCTAAAGCATATATATTTATTAATATAAATATATTTATTATATATGGCTACTAAACAATATATTGGATATATTATTATTAATGGATTATTAAACTGTAATATTTTCAAGAATAAACAGATATTTGAAGAGTAATAATAATATATTATATTAACCCAAACATATATTTAATTATAATTTATATAAAAGAAGTAAGATCTTAACCTCACTTATAGCATTATAATTATATTTAAGGGCTAGGTTTAGCTAAATATGTTTTAACTAGAATAACTCAGTCAGTGTAAAATGCTTTGTTTTAGATGTTATATATTATCTTAAAGTTAATTCATTAAAACTTTAAGAAGAAACATATTTTTTAATAATGTAATTTATCTTTCTGGTTTTACTGAAAGTTTAAATTTTAATATGGACATTGTATTACTATTGTCACTCATTGAAAATGAAATTTCAAAAAGTATTGCTATGCCTATACTTTTAAATTTTTAGTTATAAAATATATCATTAAAATTTAAAATTAAGTGATATAAAATTAATAAAAAAAGCACATAAGTTTCTTAGAAATAAATAATAGTAATGCAGATGACAGATAAATATGTAAAAGACATTAAACAGTAAAGTATAAACTAACTTATAACATACAAATGAAATAAATGATAAAACTTACTGTACAATATAGTTATAATCCAAGAAAACGAATAGAAACAATACAAAAATGATCAAAAGCAAACTATATGCAAAATCAAATCTGAATTATAGTATTCCACAATACACATCAGCAGAGCAACGTCCTCCAAGTCCAGCTGAAGAGATACAAATTTATGACTTATTTGATTTGGCGCTTCTAAACAATTGCTCATTCAAACATAATATTAAAAATGAAGTTTATAATATAATAAATAATTTTTATAATAATATATAATAATATATATATAATTATAATATAATTATAAAGTTT
>JAYRBW010021796.1:0-12645 GCA_036023295.1 Invenusta paracnida
CTATTCCCAAAGAAATGAAAGACAAGTTGTTCAACTGTAAATCTGTGGTCATTTATGAAAAATGGCACAATAAATTTTGCGCCACAAATTGGACGTAGCAGCTTCATTGAGCTTGGATATGGATGCTCATACCACAACTATCAATCGTAGGTACATCGAAAGTTCAAAATGATTCAAGAAATGATTCTCAGGTTGTCAATATTACAAATTGTTCTAATTTTGTCATTAATTTATAATTGCTGTTGTTAAAATATTTAATTCATGTTTAATTTTGAATATTATTGTTTAAAGTATGCAATAAACACTTTCAAAGATGCAATAAAGACTTTTATTATTCGCCTTAGTGCAATAATCTGCTTTCGGTGAAAATAATGAATCAATAATGATTCGATTATTGCATAGTATAAAATAAAATGTTGTTAATCTTAATTATGGGGAGTATACTAACTGTCCATTGTTATTTTTGTTTTCTGAAATCTCTTAAAATTAATTTATTAGTTTTTATTCTTCTAATGTGAAATATTCCAAATTAAAGTAATTGGAACAATCTTTTAAATGGACGTGTTAAAGTTTTATGAAATACGAATTAGTAAGAAATTACATTCTAAATAATTTCTTTCAATCCTTGCTTAACAGAGTCTTCGTTATTAAGTTATTTAACTAAGAACATTATTTAATATAATAATTATAGGTTTGCTTACCAAATGCTTATTTATTGCAGACATTAACATCCATACACACACCTACACATACCTAAATTATCCTGCATCAGATTTCTCATTTAAGAATATAAAGCAGTACACAGACCTGCATGTTACTTTGAGGTCCTTTGCATTACGCGAGACTATTATTAAACTATCGAGCTATTTGGTTAAAAATGTAATTGTTATTTTTGAATAAAATAACTATGTTACAAAATATACATACGTTCGTATATGTATCGATGTTTTTGCAATAAATTACAGTGGCGGATCCAGCTTTTCTACTACGGGGGGGGGGGGAGGGGGTTGGATTAGAAAGAATCCAACATTAAAGGGGCGTTATGGTTACGCGTACAGCTTTTAATGTCTAGAATGCATTTGAAATATATTTTTTTCATTCGATTTTTAAAAATATTAAAAAAATTGTTTTCTTAATCTCCCAGGGGGGATTTGCGACCCTCCCCAACCCCTCCTCCCCCTTGGATACGCCAATGAATTATATAAAAACATATTTAAAACATAAATCTGTAGCTAATTTTTGTGATTTTTACATATTTTTCTCTTTTTAAATTATAATGATTCTTGAATGCTTTATCTTTCGAGCTAATAACGTTCAATAATATATATAATATTCAAATAACGTTTTTTTTTCAAATTTTGCATACGATATCAGATATGAATTTTAATTTTTCTGCGCTTTTAACACTTTTCTCTATAATTTTCAATAGAGTCTGTTTATCATATGGATGAATGTTGAACCTTTATAATTATTCTAGTTTTACTTTCGTAATTCCGATAACTTTTAAATATCTCATGTTTTTTACATTATCTCATAACAGATCCTGCAGATTAATGGCCGTGAAAAGCCCTGATGTCAAGTCTACTGTTTTGGTTTTATTTAATTCTATTTTTATTGTAAATATATATTGTTTTAACACTTTGTAAATTTACATAGTTATATTAATTTATTGTTATTACATATATATGAAACCCCAGCATGTGTCAAATATGTCCAGTGATCTAAATTATATATTTCATTCATTAGTGAAGTTATTTAATAATAAAATGTATAATATTTAACCAAAATCTTGCAAGAATATGGGAAAGAATTTGTTTTTAATAAAATAAAAATTATGCGTTGACAGATTTATATAATATACATATTGACCAAATATACAGTAATATTAAATTATAAGACAGTAACATAAATCTATGTAGTAGGTATCTATATTGGATGTATCTTAAATTTTTGTATCTTTCATTAATGTAAATTATTATATGTTTTATTATATTTGTAAATGTTTTGTAATTCGTGATAAGTTTCGCTATATTTTTAAATATTCTTAAAGCTTTTATAATATTTAAGGCTGCCATAAAATGTATCACGAGAAACAATGAAGATGGCGTTTAGAACTAGAATATATACATAAATGAATATAAATGTAATATGATTTAAAAATAATTTAAACAAAATAAATATTGCATTAAGAAAAAATATTTATGCTGTATAAAAGCGAGAAAGAATCAAATATTATGCTTTACACACGTTTTATTTTAGAGGCAAACTGAATTTTCATTAAAAAGTACATTTCTTGCTTGGTTTTATATTTAATAACATTTTCGAAATGTACCTAACTGTTAAAACAATATAGTTTCAAGAATTAAGAAACATATGCATAATCTGAAACAATGCTTAACTTTTACTTATTATTAAGATGTTGCGCACATTACACTTACTAAAAATATTTTAACATATGTTACAGAATTTTTTTATAAGAAATACATTTATGTATAAATATATAAAGTTTATATATGGTACGTGTTGTATATATACTCTTTCATATTGTGTATTCCGATAAATCCTGATATATGGATCAATTATATTATGAAGTTATAAAATAAAGTTTTTTTAACTTGCATTCAAATTAAAAATTATAAGTTTTAAAATAATTGTTCCAAACAGAACTGATTACTCGGATTTAGGTTTAGTAATTTAATTTTGTGTTTCTTTCTTGCATTCATTAAAATTATGATCTTTAACAAAGATTCCTGGAATATGTCAACACAACTTTTAATGATAATATACCTACATATATATAATTATTTTATTCGAAAGAATAATGTATGCAGTCATGTAAATATATTATTCTCTGTATATAGTAGATTGTAGGAGATATAATGAGATTTTACAATTCAGATGAATTCAAATCAAACAAATAAAATTATTTACCATTTAAATGTAAATTTACAGCTGATTAAAACTTGTATACGAAAAGAGACAATAACTAATTGTATGTACAAAAATAAAGAATTATTATGTGCCAACACAATAATCAAGTATATACACAGGTACTTTTAAGTTTGAATTTGTCTTATCAATTTTTCAAAATGCTGCGATTTATTTCTTCAATTTCTTTAATGTCGTCAAATAGATTACGAAGCTCTTTTTGTCGTAACTGGTTCTGTCTAGTGGTTTTTAAAATACTGTTCATATCAGAAGAGTTGTCTCGATGCAAAGTGCCGCTGGCATCGACCTCCTTTCCTGTTATTGACTCCGAGAACTCGCCAAGGATTTTAGGCGGACATAGAGTAATACTGGGCTTCACTGGAGACCGATAAGTGACGGGAGAACGAGGACCTCGTTGATCCCCATCTCGGATTGGTGTGGAGGCTGGCGGATGAACACTCGCGTAGGAAAAATCGTCTAGATCAGAGAGGTGATTTGTTGAATCGGGAGAGTTACAGTGGATGGTTGTCGGAAGCAGATTTTGACCACCTCCGCCGGTTTCGGCACTAGTAGAGTTCTTTGAAACAAAAAAGTTGTGGTTACTAACCTCGTCGAATCGGTGGGCTTGTGGTTTTTTAAGGGTGGCGAACTGGCGATCAATTCCGCTGGGATAGTGATGACTGTCTCCGGGAATATTCCAGGTTGCAAATCCGCCTTTATAACCACCAACCGACTCGAAGAAGTCCATAGATTTCGAAATATTAGGCAGGTGAAGGGTCTGGAAACTTTGGGATAAACAGTCTTCACTTAATTCCACCGATCTTCCCGGTCTTGAGAAAAGTTTACTGTGATAATTGTCGTATTTATTTCCTTTGCTGCCGTTGAAGAAAACCTCATCCCTACCACCAAGGGCTCGATATGTGCAAGCTTCAGCACTCAATGTCGTGCTGTTACGTAGCAACGAACCCCCGCCGTTATTGATCTCTCGGAGTCTGTCCAGATTAAAGGCGGGAAACACGGATTCCGATTCCTCACTTGATGAAGGAGCGCCCTTTGTCGATCCTGCAGTTGACACCGAGCTGTTAGTCTGGTCCTGTAGGCATCCCTGACCCTTCACTACTGTTGCTAAGGCGACGGATTTTGGTTGACGACGCTTTTTAATTTCCTCATCGCGCCGTTTTCGAAGCTGTAGGTGCGAGTTGAAAACGTCCTCCGAAGGAGGAGTATTAGAGGACGAGGAGAGATAGGGAGAGGATTTGGAAAAACCGGGTTGCTTGAGAACGTATCGTTTGACTAGTCTATGAGGGCCGCGAGGGGTATCCGATTTTTTAGATGAATTGTTGAGCCGCTGTACTGCAGAACGCAGGCGAGAATCGTCCCATTTGCTTAAATGGAGGCGAAAAGTTCGCAGACGCTCCATATAAGTTTCCGAGGATTTGATCGGTGGCGTGAAGGTGCTGGAGGTGTTGAAATTTGTCATGGTGTTTTCCTGTTGACGGGAGCAGAGGAATTCATCGAGTGGAGAGGACTTGCTCAGAAGGGCTCGGGGAAGACGTCGATTGGCCAGTGTGCCCCGATGGAGTCGAGTACATTCGCGCTCTTTCATGTCAACGGTGGAATGCCTGAAATTAGAATATATCATTGATATGCATAAGTTATGGTCGAAGTCATATTAATCGGTTTTTAATTTGAGCGATAGGTTAGGTTCGAATATTCTAAATTCAATAGTAAAACATGATTAACTAATTTTTTTCTAGTGCTTTCTATTTTCAATTTATTTGTAATATTCCATTGACATTAACATACTACAAATACCATTTTAAGCTAAATTTACATTCACCACACATATTACAGGCACATTAATTGAAATTTTAATGATATTAAAACATGGTTAGTGAATTATTTAATACTTTAATGATTATATAATTTTTTATTTATGTTTTTATATATTTATTAGTCATACAAAAGTCGCCTGCATTTCTATAAACACTAATAATAAAAATAAAAATAACTCTTCAATCGACTGAAATTATCCTGGTAGTTTCCTTATAATAACTTACTAATTAATAATAATTACATTAAATGTAATTAAATGTAAAATAATTAAATAACTGTTAAGGAAATATATTTTACGAATTGAAAGCAGCTCATTTGTGTTTAAAATTATCGGTATTTAGGTCGATATTATGTCAGTATTAGGTCGGTATTAGGTCTGTATTAGGTCGGTATTAGGTCGGTATTAGGTCGGTATTAGGTCGGTATTAGGTCGGTATTAGGTCGGTATTAGGTCAGTATTAGGTCGGTATTATAGATCGGTATTTTTACTTAATATTTAAGATAATAGCAAATTATTCAAAAAATTTAAATTATATATTATAATTTTTCATATATTTATTCCCATCATAGACACTGAATATATGTATTTGTATTAATATGTTTATATTTATATACATACTATCATAATGTTAATTTCGATGATACTGTACACAAACTTCTACAAGAGTGTGTATTTCAAGTCTTCTGTCTATTATAGAATAACAAAAATACTGCCAATTGTGACTAGTCTATATTAGCTATTAACCTTAGATCTAGAGCGTAGATTATAGAATAACATGTTTTTGTAACATTCAAGGAAATGTAGCAACATAAACATCCTACTTGCAGTTTCCTCTAAATATTAACCTCAGTGGAAATATTTATGTAACCACATTGTATTCCCCTAAGCCTATATAAAGACATATTATGTGATCAAGTAATATATTTCATTTTTGCAATTTATAGTTTTCGAAAATATATGTACATATATTGTACGTTAATATATTAATTGTAGCATAACATTAGGGATAGCATTTCCGAAGACTGGGAGCAAGTAATGGGATATAACCATTGATCTTTTTTTAAACATATATATATATATATTTCTATTCAAAATAATCAAAGTATTTTTTGAACTGCTCTATGAATGAAGTCATTGGTCATCTATTTGTGCTACTTCAATGGGAAAACCCACCCTTTACCTACTACTTAATCTAGATATATCGCCAAAGAAAAATTTTCCTGCTTGTCTTATTGTATAAGTCTCTTTCTTTTCACTAGTAACATTCGCCAGTGTTACTTTTCAAGATTTCCTTATGCGTTATTTATTTCCATTTTCAATTTTGATTCATGGACTATTCATTCGTGAATATTTTTATACATATATTCTAAACATTTTAAAACTCAAGTCAATATGGGTAGCATATAACATATAGTTATTTAATAGTAAAAGTTTTAACATACATTAACTCAAAACACAAACCATTGTTACTTATCCAACTTATTATCCTTACAAGTTTTTCTTAGATGCAGTCTATATTATGTAATAAACCAAAAGTCTATAAGTGTGACGAATTTTGTCCTATTGGAAATATTAAAAAATAACGTTCCAGTAAGTTTACTTCTATAGGTTCAACTAAAACCTGTTAAGAATAAAATATCAAAGAAAACTAAACTTGATTTATTCACAAATAAAGATTCTTTAACAAACGCACTCAGGTATAGATTGGTCTGATTGGTCTGTTTCTCTTCAAAGTGAATATCTAGATCAAATAACTGATGCCTGCGCTAGCAACATTGAGTATTTAATACAATGTAACATAGAAAAGAAAAATCATTTTTTATAAATATTTTTCGGATTTAGAGCTCAGTGTTCTACAAGAAAAACGGATTTCAACTCAAAATAATAGTAAACCAGGTGCAAAGAAAATAGCTTAGAAATTTTAAGCAAGTTTGACTACGAAATTTGACATTGAATGAAATTTTAAAAATATATATTGAAAACTTCTTAAAAGTAATCATGTAATATCTATCTTTAGTTATCTTGAAGTTATTGAAATTAATTGTTTCTTTACATGATCTAATATAGAATATTTAAGAAACAAAGAATATAATACAGAAAATATATTTAAGATGCAAGCATTGATAATCACGATGGCTTATTGCTAAATGAACCCATAAAAATCACAGAACTCGTAGTAGAAATTGTTTTTAAAGCAGATTACTGCTAATACTACAAGTAGTTCAAGTAAAATTTCTGCATGGATTTTTAAAGAATATTCAATACTGTTAAGTAAACCACATAGTAAAATATATAGCAAAGTCTCAAATAAAATGTTTACTACCTAAAGCCTAGGAAAACTGCTTTAGACAGTGCATGTGCAAAACAAAAGAAGCCATCTAAACAAACCTAAAATCCTTTCGTCCTATTACTGTTACCCCAAATTCAAGCGAGAAGAATTCAGATTTCTCTTGAAAAGTATGAATATTTAAACCAATTTGCATATGAAAATAATTACATCACTGGCAGTATAGATGCTCAAGTGTTAACAATGAACTTTGTATATAAGAAACTTGATAATAGCGGTTCAATAATCAAGGTGGTTTTTCTTGATTACTCATCAGCATTTAATACTGTACTTCAAAATTAATAGCTTATAAATGAAGAATGGAAATACACACTTCATTACTACTCGGATTGGGTAAATTCCTAAATAAATGAAAGTTTACAGACAGTTAAATCTATATAAACAATACTTGTCATCTTAATGCTTCAAGTCAACGTTGGTATACCACTGAAGGAGGTCCAGTATAGCATGAAAAATATTTACAAATGTCACGAATGAAATTAACAATCAAAAGCTTAATTTTAATGAAACAAAGAAAAGATAGTGAAAATTTAGATGGTAGGTACAAGAATTCTCTATGAAATAAGAGAATGAAGCACATATTCTAGAAGTAACTAAAACATCTGAAACTGAATGAAATGAATTGTGAGGAATTTATTTTCAAACACATTAACTGTAACAATACAGCTGTTCTTTTTAAAACATTCAAAATAATATCATAAACTGAAGTAACGAAAGTTAAATATCTTTCAATCAGTATAATATAATTATTACAGTATCAACTATAATCTTTGATGACCAAAATGTGATTCTGTTGTCAATTTTTGATTCTGCTGTTACTTTATTATAAACTGTAAATTAAAAAAATATTCGTTATAGTAACCACAAAACAAAATTGAATATCTTCAACACAATACATAACTGTACCAGATATAATCTATGCTTGTGAAGTTGGTGTTTGTAGATTTTTGGTGAAAGATAAGAAAGCACTTTGTAAATTAATCCTCGTCATCGCAAAGGTGTCGTCAATAGACAAAGAAATTTCAAGACAAAATGTAAGCAAAATAGTATTTAAAATACATTGCAAACGTTAAAATCAATAATTAGTAATGATTTATTCCAAAACATTCTTAAAACAGATAATACCTAACTGTTGAACCCAAAATAATAGACAAACCGAAATTGTCTGTAAAAATTTATCATACAGACAGTTTTTCCAATCAGCTGCTAAATTCTTTCTTTGTACAAATAAAATTGCAATATTTGTTGAAGCTCTTATATTATTTGGATTACATTGCTTGTCATTCAGTCTATTGTATAACTTTATCCTCAATATTTTGTAATGTTTTAAATATGATATCACAACTCTTGCTTTGAAATTATGCATTGTACTCATCCATATTAATTATGTATGTCTTTAGAAACAATACAATATATTTTGTATTATATCTTCCTATTTAAACCTTTGCTGCTTTTACTGTAAATATAGCCATTAAGATTGTTACTATCTCTTCAAATGAAATTATTCAGAGCTGTATAATTAATATGTTTTGGTTATTTTTAAATGCATATATATAGTTCATAAGTTTTTTTTGTGTTTGTCCAAACCTAATACTAATATATACTATTATTGCTTACTATAACTGTGAAATAAATACTTTACTTTCAATATTGATAGTCTATTCTTATTCGGGACATTTAAATTACTTATTGTTAGAAATTTAGAGGCAAAAGTTCAGAAGTGTTGTATCTATTTTTTAATTTCTACAATAAAATAAAATTGGCCCTCAATTTGACAAGTTTCGATGCACGATATATAAACTTTCATGCTAAATATACCATTAATAATAATCAGTATATATCAGTAAGAATATTTACAAATATATTTATTTAGCAACTGATATCATATTTATTAATACGAGTGCCATTTATTTGATAATCCTATATGTAAAAACACATCTTGCGAGTAATCCTTTTATTCATAAATCAACTTTTATTAATTGTAAGCATTTCGGTATTTATTATTTATTAGCAGAATTTTTTATACACACATACTTTTTATAGTGATTTTATAGTTTGCTCTATAATATAAAGCCTAAAAATAGCTTCCGACTCTAAATAACTGAACATTTAAAACTGTTTAATGTATTCGTCGGCTTGAATATAATAATTTATAAATATAATAATAATTAATATCATTTTATGCAAATATACTATTTTTGATATTTTTGATACAAAAAGGTAATTATAATTTAAATATACATACCCGTATAAACCGACAAATAGACAAACAATGCTTATTATACAATTTCCAATTATTTCTTTTGTGATTTATTCAACTTTTGATTCATTTTCATGTAAGCATATACGTACCTATATATATTTATATAATTAAATACTAGGCAATTCGAAACACCTTTACATACCACTGAAATATATAATATACTATACATATTGAAACCACTTCTTAGTAGAATATGCAACAATTTAGTAAATGTGAAGCCTCTCTAGCTGTATACCCGGCCTATAATAAAATTACATCAGGTCATAAGGGTGATTTATATGTAGCTATATTACCCCTGATTACATATCTGGTCGACCGCCGGTACAAAACTCACGTATGAACTCATTCCTAAGTAATTCCGCTCACTTATCTAGCTACTTTCTAGGTTAGCAAAAACCTTTATATAGGCATAAATGCAGAGCAGCTGCAAGTGTCAGTTTTAACATCATTTTCTATAAATATACGCATATACAGTGAAAAAAATGATACTATGTATTGTGTAGGGCATAATCCATACAATCGCTAACCAGAAATTCCAAAATACCTTTTATATAGAAGTGAGTAACTTGCTCAACCTAAATAAGCTTTGATGACAAAAATATTTCTCTACAAAATATGTATTCACTCTCAATTTCCCCTTAATGTTGAATGAGACCTTTAAATTCACCCGAATTGACCTTTAGAGAGTTCTATTATTAATACTAACTTCCGTTTATTAAATTAAGTACATTTTGACTTATGCAGATCGTAATAGATTCTAGAAATAATTATTGGGTTGCATATTGTATGATTCACAGCGTAACATAGGTACGTACCCCCGCAAGATTAAAAATCTGTTATGAATCATGTATATTTAAAAAAGAATTATTTAAAATTTTGCAAACATTAATAAAATTAGTTATATAACATTGAACAATGAAATCCGAGATTAAATTTAAATTCAAAGTCTATCATCTAGGCCTTTGCTGTCTGGTCGGCGAATTGCACATCAAGAAAGTGAGAGGACACCAAAGTTGTCTAATTTACTAACTTAGTTATTCAATGTGTATAGAATTGGTTACAGGTAGACAAAAAGACAATCACCTAATATTTAATTCTGACTGTTTGACGGTTGACATTAAAACGAGTTGCATAACATTTCTGTATATACCTTCCTCTAACTATAATTTAGTGTGACTATATAAGATGATTATTAGTAAGGAAATGAAATTTTAAGATGCACTAAGGGATATTTAGCTATATCCCGCAGCTATAGCTATTACAAGTCCCGATTCATAATCGTCTCCACCCAGAAAAGATATTTATTTGCTTTCATCCTTCATCTACTTCTTCTTCTTCTACTGTTTGCTGCCGATATTATGAAGCAAATTGATGATTTTTGTGGTTGTAAAAAATTGCTATGTCGGGGAACATCTCTCTTCTTTTATTTGCCCACTGGGGTGCAGCACAGGAGTAGGTGTTCCGCGTCTTTATCTGCGTTCTCGTCACAGTCCTGGCAAATGGGGCTGTCCGCTTTATTTAATTAAATAGAGATATTTCCTAAGGATCAGAAATTTCCCTTTGCGGAGTTGGTGTATAGTTATGCCCTCTTTCCGGCTGAGCCCTTCTTCATTAAATGGTGTATCCATGATTCTCTGATATCTTTCCAAGTGGTGGTTTGCCTTGGTTTCTTTGGATCTATGTCTTCTGATTGCTGACACTGCCGACTCAACTTCGAGTGGGAGCCCATTTTCGTGTCAGAGTCGATAGGAACTTCATTGCTTCTTCTTTACATTCGCTTGCTTCACTGCTCCTTGTAATTAAACTTTCTATACATTAGTTCCGATTTTTGGTCTTCTCGGGTGTTTCCACGGTGGTATACATACTCCAGTGACACTGTTTTCTTTGGGTAGGTTGGCGTATCCACCATCTAGACTTGCTTCTTTCCCGACCTCTCTCATTCCTTTCGTGGTCTTGAGCCTGCTCTTACACTCTTTGGTAGCAAGTATAATAGATGGGCATCTTTTTCTAAGCAAAGGGCTCTCTCATACAGTTTCGTCGTATTGCACTCGCATCTAGTTTGCAGGTTTTACAGATTTACTTCTTTTTTGACGTCTGCTGATCTGGATCTACTGCAGAATCCTATAATGATTTTTGCTGTTTTTCTTTAGATTGTTTCAATTGTTCCATTCGACTTGTTTCATTCGCTCGCTGTTTTGCTCATCGACTGCATCCAAGCTCCACCAATATATTCAGCCCTCCTAAGAATGTTGGTCATGTTTACTTTCCTTAGAGTAAATTCACGAGCACACCACCCCTTTAAGTTTAGATCCGCCAGTTGATTGAGCCTCTTGTTGGCTTTTGTCATAGTATTTTTTGCCTGAGTTACAAAGTTTAAGAACCGGTCTAGTGGGACACCTAGAAATGCAACATCTTTGCTAGTTTTAATGACATCTTCATTGATCTCAATAGGAATGTCAAGATTGACGTCTTTGGCTCGGTTGTGTATAGGATACAACTAGATTTTTGGATCGCTAGCTTTTGTATCCAATCCTTCACCTATTTGTAGAGATCATTGGCTGCTTTTTGGTTTTATTCAGAAGCTCTTTTGAAATTGCTGTGTTGGGATGTTATATATAGCCAGACCGTTAGCGAATAGATATGGACGCTCACTTGAGTGAGGCCTTCTCTGAAACTGGTATTTACTGTGTTTGTTATTAATACGAATTTTGACTCGGCTGTCAGACAGAAACTGTTTGATCCACTGGATTATAGATTTAGGTAGTTTTGCTCTGTACATTTTGACAATAAGTATTTCTTTCCAGACTTTGTTGAAAGCATGGAAGAAATTCTAAAATGTCGCAATGATGTTTTTAGCTGGTTTTGTGTCGTTGCAGCCATCTTGAATAGATTGAGTATCTGATCCTCGGTTGATCCTCTGATTGAATATCTGATCCTCGGTTGATCTGTTAGATCTGAAGCCTACCCGGTTGAGATTGATAATGCCTGCTTTCTCCAAGATGAAGTACAGGCGACCTCTTATGACTCTTTCTAGGATCTTGGCTATTTGACTTGTTAGACTAACGGGTCTGTAGCTACCTAGAACTCACTTAGATCATTTCCTTTCTTTGGGATAGGGATGATGGTTTCCATTTTTCAGCTGGCCAGGACTTCAGCTGACAGCACTATACAGCAATCAAATCAATCATCTACTGTACGAACAGGATGTGGAGACAGTGAGTGGTTCGGCATCGGGCAAGGCGTGCGCCAAGGGTGTATTGGCTCCCCGTA
>JAYRBW010021807.1:0-12645 GCA_036023295.1 Invenusta paracnida
GATTTCCCTGAGTGTGTATGAAATTAGGATGAGTCATCATAAGCGTGTCATCTCTATACTCTCTTATCTCTATGGTAACAACATTATATTTTAAAATAGATTATAATTACAATTTATTATAATAATTATTGGTGCACATTATTATTACTGAACAAAAAACTATCTTCAAATCAAGTGTTTATAAAACTTATTTCATTATAATGAATAAAAACAGTTTTGAGCATGTTCAAATGAGAGTAATCAGTAATGTATGGCAGTTATATTCACTGCGAAATTCGGTCCTGCTACAGGGCCGGGGCTAATCGAGCAACTGCGACAATCTGTATATATTTATTTACTTAAGTTCATATAGTACATCATTTATAGTAAATTCACTGTCCGTAAATCGTTTGTAAACATCCTATATCAGCTTTATCAGCAGATCTGTATCAGTATCCGTGAAGGGAAAGGACGATAGTAACTGTTAACTAACATTTAAAGCAATTTTTAACTAACGAAACACATTAATGTATTTAGTAAAAATAAATAAAAAGTATAATTTTACAAAGGAAATGACTGGAAAATTACAATCTAGTTTTATATTTATAGGGTTCATAGACATTGAAGAAAATACATTTTCAGTAAGTAAACGAAAGAGCCATTTTAGAAGTAACATAATATATTAAGTAATATGCGACATGTTTCATTATCAAGCATTAAACAAAGTGAGTATACAATATGAAAGACAGAAATAGTTATAATGAAATATTCTGTCCCTCATATTGTATACTCACTTTGTTTGATGTCTTGATAATGAACAACGCGTTCAAAACATGTCGCATATTACTTCCGATATTATGCTAACTCGAAAATGGCTCTTTCATTTACTTACTTACGATCAAAGGCTAATATATTGGAAATAAATTTCCCAGACTTTTAAATATGTTGCAATATAAGAATATAGATATTATTACAAAATGTAATCTAAATATAAGGTTACTGAAAGTTAAAATTACGATAAATGTTTACATATACTGCTATTATATATGTATACTTACATACTCTAAAATATAATCAACAATATTTCAGTCTGAATATACGTGAAATAATTATAAAAGGCGTTCACATTTCTTCTTGGAAAAAGAACCGTCCAGATTGTTCTTCGGAAGCTCCTATTGTGTCAATAACTCTGGCACACAGTCCACTTTCTACTGTTCCCTTGTCTTGTTTGAAGATTTTTCTATTCACTTAGCATCATCAGAATGGATCTTTCAAACTGATAGGCATGAATGGATGTAAGGAGTAGTAACTCAAGAATAACAATTCTGTGTCACAATAGTTTGTTCCTTCATGTTTTTTCCAGTGAAGTTTTAAAGAGCTTAACAATAAATGCATTTCATTCATAATATGTCTGCACTAACAACTCTACAGTGTTCCACACGCACCCTTCATGACCTTGTCCAGAGCATCCTGGACCAACCTCTCGGACTCAGCATCCAGAGCACTGGTGGCCTCATCCAGCACGAGGAGGGCCGGATCCTTGAGTATGGCCCGAGCAATGGCGATCCTCTGCTTCTGTCCTCCACTCACGGCAGTTCCCCGCTCCCCCACAAGGGTGTCGTAGCCGGCGGGGAAGTCGCGGATAAAGGCGTCCGCGTTGGCTAGAGTGGCTGCTCGTTCCACCTGCATTGGGGCGGAGTGGGATGAGATACAGAGGCTAGTACTAGAAGCTTCCATACAAATACGTGTCATACTCTCCATGAAACAATAAAGCTACACAACTTTGGTTTAGAACAACTATGAAACAGAACCAAAATAATAGGTACTCTATGAAAATTATAAATTACCAGAAAACTGGTTAGCTTTATAAAATTAACCACGAAAGCAGAATGCAGCAGAGTATTCAAAGAAAACATTGCACCGAAATGACGTAAAACCCGCTTATTAGTCAAATCCAAGGACGGCTCTACTCAAGGACTGGCACAGCTTAAAATAAGAATTCGCTAGCAAAGGCCATTTTAAAATATTCAATATTTTGTTACATTTTACGCCAGTTTATCTGTATAGTATATATATATTATACCGATGAATATGTGGTCGATAGTTTGAGCTATAGAAATAGATATTATTAGAACCATAGACATCTCTCTGTTTAAATAACTTGTCTTAGCTTCTCATTAATACAGATATCTATGATTATACTGTGTTTATAATATTATAGTATCAAGCGCATTCGTTGATGATATTGGTTTTTCTCTGACTAAAGTAGAATGTGGATTGTGTTGCATTTAAGGACGGCTCTACTCTTGGTTGCATTGCATTATTTGTTATTCGTTTATTTGGAATTAAGTTTATTCATTCAGTGCAATTATTATTATTATATTTTATTTGGAATATTTGTTTGCTATTAATTAAATGTCAGATGCCAAATAAGTACTGTATTGTTGGTTGCAGAGGGAATTATAATAAAGTTACTGCTACAAAAGTATTCCAAATACTTGATAATGAACGCAACGAATGGATTGGAACATTTTCAAAAATAAATGACGAGGACGGTAAATTATATGTTTATCCCAAGAATTCATTCACCTGGATTTCCTGACAATATTCCAACAAAAGTAAGGCCTGGTGGTGCGTTCAAGGCCAACAGTTCCGCCGTTTCATTTCCCACATTCATCTCTCCTGTATTCCAATAAAAGTGTCACGCCAAAGACAAATAATAAATGATGTTGAAAAAACGAGGGAATCGTTTAATAAGAAGGATTTTTTGTAAATTTGACATTACAGTTGATAACATTAAATCACACATGTCTTCCGTGACATCACAAATATCAGCGACTTGTAGAACCATTTTTCGATACATTAACAGGAATTCCTATTTATCGTGGACCGATCTGTATCAGAAATTAACGTGGTACATTAAGTGACGCAGTACTGGTTGCATATGATGATCAGCAAAACAGATTACAAATAAGCCAGTGTATTTCTCCTAACAACCAGCTAACACGATGAAGTGAACTTACAGAAGTTATAAATGTAGTAAAAACCACAAGAAAACAAAATAGCAACAATTACAAATAGCTTTAAATGCAATTAACTCGGCGCATTGCGGTGATGATAATGAGTTTTGATCGGCTTGTTTTTTTAGCTAGACAAATTGGAGAGCATTTGGAATATAGAGACAAATGTTAGGTGGAAATTACTATTTGACTGTTAAAGATGCTCATTCCTCATTCAAACTTCGTGGATTGCATTTATTAGCTAAATTAAATGAGTTACAAAAAATATCCAGTTCAATGTCAAAGACATGTGAATATTGTGATAAGCCTCCATCTGATGAAGTCGTCAATAGCATGGACAATCACTACTCCAACATCAATAACTTGACAGACTACCAAATAAGCTGCTGTGTTTACATCGCAAGTTATCTTCTAAAAACTACACATGAACTTTCTGCGGAAGGCGAGTTGGTTAGCAACGAAGACAGCTATCTGGATCGACGGCTCTGCCACTAGCGGCACGTCTCTCGGGGGTGCGGGAGTCATCCTCCAGGTCAAGGGAACCCTCCGCAGCGCCCTAGCCTACCCAGCTGGGCTCGTGGCCTCCTCGTTTAGGGCCGAAGCAGTGGCGTGCCTCCGCGGCCTAGAAGCCGCTTTGAACCTCACAGACCTCCAAGACCTCTCTGGCATCCGCCTCTTTTCTGACTCCCAGTCTCTCATCAAGAGGTTAGCTGCAGGCCACCCCTGCCAGAGGGATGCCACCTGCAGGCTCATCTGGTTCCGCCTCATCGACCTGGGCAGATCCCACCGCGTCGACCTTCAGTGGATCCCAAGCCACTGTGAGATCCGGGGAAACGAGGATGCAGACACCGAGGCCAGGAGAGGGGCTCTGCTCCTCCAAACCACCCCGGTTGACCTCACTTCGGCTCGGGCGACCATCCTACGGTCGATCTCCACCGCTGACTCCCGCCGCTATCTGGCCGACCCCCACGCCGCCACTCACCGCGCCTGCCTCGCGAGAGGCCGCTTCAGGGCCCTGCCGAACCTGTTGCGCTCTGACAGTGTGGCCCTCGCGCAGCTCCGCACCGGCCACTCGCCCTTCTTCGCTGCCTACCGCCACAGGATTGGGCTCCTCGACTCGCCCACCTGCCTTTTCTGCCTCCAGTTCCCGGAGGATCTTTCCCACCTTTTTCTTTTTTGCCCTTCTCATTCTGTCCTCCATCTTTCTCTTTTCGGTGACACTCCCTCCCTCACTGTTCTCGCAGACGGAGAACGTGTGTTGTCTTTTCTCAGGGGGATCGGGGTGCTGACGCGCCCCCCAGACCGGGAATAAGACAGACAGACAGACAGCACCCTTCATGACATCTACATTTTGGGCAGGACAGTAGATTGGTTGATTCTTCAACTTTCTTTCGATACACGCATGTGCCGAATCAATCTCCATTTGTGTATGCCCACAAGTCAACATTTTTGCATAATGACCTTGTTATAAGTCATAGAGAAGCAATAAAGTGCATTATACTTAAAGTTACATTACGGTTCTGATATGTGCAACTGTCCAAATATAATATGCAGATGTCAAAATTAATGGATTTTAATTTGTCGTAAATACATGACGCGAATTCGTTTGCGGTCAAGTTGCCCTCACCATGGTGCCAGACAAAGCAATCGACATCGGAAGTAGCTAAATGGAACATGGTGAAATTATGCACTGTCAATTTGGTATGGTAATATAGGACTGAGGCATTCAGTTTTTGGCAAAGAAGGACAGCTTGCGAATCCATTGTAAATGCCTTAATTTTGTCATTACAATTATCGGATTATAATGTCAATCACATTGATTATTTTGATTACATTGATCCTTTTTTGACTAAAAAGAGACAAGTTCATGGCGTTAAATTCTTGAACTAACAATATTCTGCATATTGGATTCTGTTCTGTGGCATTGCAATTACTTTTATACACCTGATAGAGATTCTCCATAGATTGAAATTTATCCTCTAAGTACAATTTAGATGTCTCAGCACGGGCGTAGTAGCTGGAATGGCAGTTTGCGAGACTTTAAAAATTGTTTGCGTTCATTCCTGGATTTTTCAGCCCTGTTGTATAATGACTGTTTAATACTGAAACGGACTTAGTTTGAAGCATATTTTGTTCATTCAGCCATTTCTTTGCCATTTTCTTTCCAAGACCTGTGGTTGATAAAAACATTTTCTTGCATACACGTAATCTGATACCTTCAACCCTAAGATGATATTGAAAATTTTACGATTTACTGGATGTTACTGAACCTCTTCTTCACTATACTGCTGATTTGTCAGTCATCGTAGTAACAAATATGTGCCTACTAGTCCAGTTTAGATATTCCACACATGATTAAATATTATTTGTCTGTTTTCGTCTGTTAAATCTTGACATTGATTCGATTTTAGCTTGCATTCACATCGAACGACGAATTTTTCGGCACTTCTTACAATTAATTCATAAGTTCCCAATTCAATGTTTTTCCTTTTACTTTGATATGTTTTACCAGATTCTCATTTTTGTTTAGTGATTGTACTTTTCCAATTTTCCTTAGGTATTTTAACAATTATGCAATTGTCGGTTTATCTGACTAATGATTATTTGCAGAGGGAGTGCTTGACAACAATGGTTGAGGATCATGAATATGAGCTGACACAGAGCTTGGGGTTCATGGTTGAGCATCATGAATATGAGCTGACACAGAGCTTGGGGTTGATGGTTGAGCATCATGAATATGAGCTGACACAGAGCTTGGGGTTGATGGTTGAGCATCATGAATATGAGCTGAGACAGAACTTGGAGTCGATGGTTGAGCATCATGAATATGAACTGAGGCAGAGCTTTGGATCAATGGTTGAGCGTTATGAATAGCAGGATTAAATAAATTATTAATATCTACTAATTCTATATAGTCGTCCTCCAGTAAAGCAATGCTTTTGAAAATTGGGTCATTAAGAGATGCACTGCAGGTAGCACTTGATTTTTCAATTACAGTTGATGATTCTATAAGTGATTGTTCCTTGCATTGTCGTTTGTCAATATGCACATTTTCCTTTTGTTTAGTCCGCTCACACATTAAACGAACTCTTTTCAGAGTCATTCTAGAAACCTAAAAATGAAAGTAGTAGACCAGTGATTTATTTATTAAAGGTATAGAACATACAGCACCTCACAAATTATATAGACCCCTTACTTAGAATTCCATAGATTATTCGATTATTAAGCTCATATGTACCAGCTTAAAACACCAATGTTAAGTTTTTTTTTAAGGACAATTCATATCTCGGTACCTCTTGGGCCGACAGAAAACACTCAATAACAAATCCAATAATATTTAAATAAAATATTGTATAATATAAAATGCACTGTTGTTATTACCATTTATTTTAATGTATACCCAATCAATTTATTTATATATTATATAAATATACTATGCTCTATATAACTTGCTTTTTTTGCAAGGGGTGAGACACATTAATTTGTGAGGCACTGTAGTGTACATTATTATAAAACATTATGAACAACGTTTATGCATTTTTATATGCACAAAACTGGTAATGCAAAAGTGAATAAAAAGTATTATTTCTGTTTTTTAATGTGTTACTCAATACTTTCAGCTTTTAGTTGTTACCCACTACCTACTCATTAACACTGCCTTTAAATCTAAGTTAGGTTTTTAGATGAGCGTTTTAGATTTTAGAATTGATCAAATAGTATGAGACATGAGACTATGTACCCATATTTATTACTAAAAATAAAATATCATTCTAAAATGGCAATTATCATGTAAAATAATATTTTGAATAAAATCAATAATTAATTATAGTTTTACTAAAGTATTGTTTTATATATTTCGATTTAAAATACTGAAAAATTGTTAGATGCTCTATCTAGAGGTAAAATATATACATAGGTTTTTTTATTTTTGGATATACAACTTTTCATTGTGACAAATCTCTTTAGGTATGGAGATAGGTCTTTTCGATGTAAACATTAAACTACAAAAAGGATAACTTAAAAGCACATTACTTCAAAATATTTGTAGACATGACGTAAAATGGTATATTCAGTCGGATAATTACAAAAAGGCAAAACCTCAAAATTTGGAGAAAAGTCCTTTCATTGTGAGGCCCTCGATATGTACTATCAATTGGCTATGCATAGATATCGATTATTTATTGAAGTGTGTATATGGCAGTCGAAGGGGTTCAAAACGAAATTCACCTAAATATGTCGATAAAATACACAATTTGTATGTCGCTAAATTCACATATATGTCGATAACTATACAGTTATTGTCATTAAAATGCCAATAATTGTACATATATGTCGATAACCGTACATATATGTTAATATTATCGACATATATGTGCATTTTAGTGACATATATGTGCATTTAGTCTACATATATGTAAAGTTATCAACATATATGTGCATTTTTGGGACATATATGTACAGTTATCGACATATTTAAGTGAATTTCGCTTTGAACCCCTTTGGCTGCAATACTTGAGAGATAAAACTGGCATAATTTTTGTAAATCCACAAGAAACTAAAATGAATGCTACAGATTTCACCAATCATTTGGAGAGTGATCTATTGCCTGCTTGTACACAATTGTATTCGCACGGGGATCCCCCCCTATTCTCCTGATCTTAACGTCACGGATTATTTTGTGTGAGATTCTTTACAGGAAAAGGTGTATAGTGGTCGCAAAGAACCTTTCACCAAGAGCTACAAGCCCGTATTGAAGAATGTTGGCCACGGGTCTCACATGCAACAATCAAGAGAGCTATATTACAATGGAGAGCACGACTGCAATGCGTAGTCGATGCTCGTGGTGGACAAATTGCACATCGTTTTTCTTAAGATTATGATGTTTTCATTTTAAGACATTTTTAAACTGTTTTAAAAACTTTTATTTAAATAATTATGTTAATAAATAAGTACTACCTATAATGGAATTAATTTTGTAAAATTTTATCACAATTTGCATAAAAGTTAATTAATTTGTCTATCACAAATGTTACTGGTGCAATGTGTCAAGGTTAAACGTTATTGTTTACAGTTATATTGTATGTACATCGACTACAATATCGTACCTAAACTAAAAAATACTTGCCTAAATTAATTTGCCTTCATATAACTACAAATTGATGCGTTGGCTCCGCGCCACCCGGTATACATATATATAATGATTGCTTTGCCTGTCTAAAATAAATTTTAGACAGAAATTTTATAATTTACTAACTTGCTAGATTTATTGATTCATAGATGTATTTATAAATTTATAGATTTATGTTGTAAAGTGATACGTAGTTGTCTCCATATTAAATAGCTACATATTTTGCTCTGCCATCTCTCCTATCTGTTCAAAAATGGAAAATATACCGTTAAGGTTGAAAATATCAGTTCTCTTTAAAATATATATTTATTTTAAATAAAACATCGTCATAAGGCACAATAAAATACAATACAATTAAAACGCATAAATGTTCATCAAGAGATATACAAACACGTGAATGTATCCTGTTTTTTATGTTAAAAAATTCTTGGACAGTTAGTAATACGTTAGTATTTATTAAATGTTATATTAGTATACTTTTAAGATTTAATATAAAACGTTATATACTTGTATTCAACTTAAATGAACAAAATATAACGATTTCAATTACACAAAATGTTCTTAGAAATGCGAACTAATGCAGTACTATTTAAAATATATATTTATAAATAAAAAAAGATATCAAGATTAACTTACCATCCTTTACGCTTTATTTGATTATTTCTGAAAGTTAAAATAATACACTAATAATGACAACATCATAAAGATATGCAATGAAAATATAGGTATTATTTACAAATAAAACTGTATATTAACTTTTGTTATTATAATTTATTGAAACACTTACTAATTGAATTACTGCTTCAACAGAAAATAGTTAAATATTGTATGTTAAATATTTTAAAATATATGTACCTAGCTATATTTAAATGTAATAAATAAATAGTTATGCCAAGTAGACACTATTTTGATAACCAATATTTGAAAAATAATCCATAAGTATTAATTATAAACTGAAACAAATATATTTCTATTTTTAAGTGTTGATTTGAACTTTGACATATTTAGTAGAACATTTTATTTGTTCAATTGGATATCAGTGAGATTATACGTACTTTAAGATTTTAGTTTCTATATTTTAAATGAATCCAAACACTTTATTTAAGTTCAAACAAACACTTAAAAAGAGAAATATGTATATTTAAAAAGTACATGTCTTTTATTTCTTAATTTTAATAATAAAGTAAACAATTAAATTGAATAGTTATCATGGTATATACTTTAAAAAAATAATCAAACTATTATCTTTAAAAACTAAAATTAGATAAAGTAAACATATATAAATAAATTTTTAACAAATAAATGTTAAAATATTCAATTATAGAAAACAATACAAAATTTGCTTTTTGGTAAACCACTATATTAATTGGAATCCCTATTGCTCATAATATTGTTATTTATTGCTCATAAGAAAAGTAGGTTGGTATATGTAGAGGCGGTATTAAAGGAAATATCATTACAATACATGTCAGTTTAGTAAAAACCAAATGTATGAATCAATATTGTATCTCTCTGATCTAATAACAAGGAATTTAGTACACAGTAGATATATTAATATTATTTAAAAATGACGATTGGATGAATAACTATTGAAAATATCTTTTTATCTGAAAAATGTCAGCAGGTACAGAAGAAAATATTGAAAACTACTTATTTATGTTAAGATAATATATTGTTACTGCTTTAGATTTATTGTGGACTGTTAGACTACATAGAACAAATCAGTTGATGTATTACACATAATTGTGTTACGTGTTACTTCAATCAAAAAAGAAAAATTCCATTGAAGCTATCTACAGTTTAAGAGTGACCGCCAATTGTCTTATGAACTAATGTACAGGAATAAACCTGCAATTTGTCTCATCACCTCCGTTAAGAAGCAAATTTTGGAATTAATTAATAACCAAAATTAATATTTAAAATTCTTTTTATTTATTATATTATTACTTAGTACTTTAAATTATCTGAAATTATGTAATACCCTATTATATGTTTCTATTATTAACTTGCAATACACATTGTAGTAATTTGTATATAATTATCGACTTGATCAGTTACAATCAGTTGTACTTGATAAAAACCACGGTCAAAAGTCCTCGTTTGTATTTATATATACGAGTAATAATAATAAAAAGCAATTTCACAGAAATTGTTATCTTTAAAAAAATCAAAATACTGTTAATTTCGATACACCCTATACGTATTTCTTAACAGTATGGTAAAAAGAATACAAATTAATGAATGTTTTAAATATAATTTATGAGATCAGATGTTTTTGTTATATTAAATAATACATTTACATAATTTATATAAATTAGATATTGTGCATTATAAGTTTGTTACTTGAATTAAGATAATATTATATATATATCTATGCATAGGTTATATTTCTTTGTATTATAAATTCAAATTCTATTTATTATACAAAATAAAATAAAATACATTACTATTATACTTGTTAAAGTAATTGTACAATACCTCGAAGGAATATAAAAAGATTACAATTAATATAGCATGTTTATTATATCTATTAATAATCATTAAATAAACATTATATGATTAAAAGTTTACAATATATACCTACATAGATTTGTATTAGATCTATTAAATGAAAATAATACATTTTTAAACTTAAGAAAGAATGTTAACGAATACATATAAGTCAATGATATAATTTGTCAGTTGACAAAGTATCAATTTATTTGCTTTCAATATATCTTGCTTTGGAACTAGATATTTATTTAAATATGAAATATCGTTATAGTATAACAAAACTTAAATATAAACATCAGATGTGTCTAAAATAAAATAATGTTATAAATATTTATTTCATTTTAGACTCAATTTATAATATTTAGATGGAATATGTTTTACAACATGAAATATAACATTTGATTATTAATGGGTTAATCATGTTTCACAACAAAATAGCATTGAATTGTTAATTATCATGCATTTTACGAAACATGATAAGTAATAAATTACAATGGTTTACTATTTATTGTGTATATAAAAGCAATAGTTTATTCTATGTGACAAATCACACTTAATCACTGTTTATGGCATAATCAATACATTTTAATAATTTGATTGTGTGTATTGTAAAACATTGAAATATTGTGTAATGATAAATAAAAATCGATATTTGTATAAATGTATATATTTCAATATAAGTCCTACAAATAAAAGTCTACATTACTTTCTATGTATATATAAGTTTAATTCTATATTTTAATCTGAAAATTTGTACAAATAATTACAGAAAAAGAAATATAAGTATATATAAGTGTAAAATTATATATATATATATATATATTTTTTTAAATCACTCTGTTCTACAAATAAAAACAATTTTTTCATAATATTGTTAAACTAACAAAGTCATGCAATTGTTAATAATCAAGCAGATAATAAATTAATTTTTATCATAATAAAATGTATATTTAATAGAAAATGAATGGAACGAATATATAATATATTTTTAGTAACTTACCAATTTATTGTAATATTTAACTATAATTTCTTGCTTATATTTCTAGCTAAACAATGGACTCTCAGTTCAAACCTGTTGCTATAATAAATAATTGTCACCTTAGAAATGGCTTTTTTATTTATTCAAAATGAATATATGATCTACTAATAGAAAACTGAGTAAAAAATATATTAATGTATAATTTAGAAATAGCTACTACCTATTTAAATGTACATTTATGAACATATAGACAGATATCTATAATAGAGGTAGTTTTGACAATTATATTTATAAAAGATAATTCTTATTGTATATTATTTTATATAGTTCTAAAATGTATTAACTGTTCAAAATGAAAGTTTAAATATGATAAATAATAATAATTGTATATTAATCTATAAACAGGCATGTAGCCAGGCAGACACACAAAAGCATGTGCTTCCATTCAAAATTTAATGGTGTCTCTAAATATAAAGTATGACTTGAGAAAAAGGAATTTTCGTGTTTTTTTTTTTAAGTATCTCTACATAGCTAGTTCATTTTCCGAACAGTATTGATATAATTACTAAATGCTTTAAGTTAAAATATATATAATTTGTAAATGTTATATTAGTTTATAAAGAATGAGTTTTGTTTCTAACTGATTTATGCGCAGGGTGAGTTTATGTTTGGTTTTAAGCGAAAAGTTTTAGTTTTATCTTAGTCTTCGTCTTAAGATGTAGTTATTAAAATTTTTACATATTTAAAACTTTCTTAAGATGATATAAAAAAATCATTGTTTTAATAAGTGTTGAAAGTGCATACTAGAAACACATACAATTATTTCAAGAATAATAACTTTTTCGTGTTTTCACTACCTTTTTATTAATTTTTATATCACATTGTTACAGAATGACAAAATGATATAACTGCTCGACTGATAATTCAGTTAATTTACTGAAATATCTTATTGATCATCATGATCAATTTTTGACTACAGAAAAAATAATAATACAATTAAATTTTATGAGAAAGTTGCTAGTTCGATTGGGGGGGGGGGGGGGGTG
>JAYRBW010021818.1:0-12645 GCA_036023295.1 Invenusta paracnida
TTATGTATATTTTAAAAATTTATATGTAATATATTGTCAATTTCTTTACCAAAATATGTACGTGAATTTTGACTTCTATACGTGAATTTGTTTGGTTAAGTAGTGTGGACACCCTGAATATAGGAAGTTATAATGCATATTGCAAAAGTGTGTTTTTACCAGGAGGTATATTATGTCCAAATATCATTTATATAATCAGCTGATTATTTATTTATGTTTTATATCTTATAATATAACATTATTATAACTTTAATTTAGAAATTAGTATATATAGAGTAATTAGGAAAAAATCATATATTATATCCATTATAATATATAGATATAATATAAAGCAGATATATGTATATATAAAGATATAAAAAGTATATTATATCTTTTTATCTATATCTCTAATATACAGTATTTTTGTTAAGTTTGGGCTCTTGGCAGTGACAATTTTTGAATATATAATTATGAACTGTCTACAGGGATGCAAAAATCCCTTGCCCACTTGCCCAGGGTGAGTGAAATTGAATCTAGGCGAGTGGTTTTCAAAAATCACTCATCCAGTGGACAAGTACATTTCCTTAGTTAATGTGTAGAGAAAACAGTAGTCTGCAGTATGATTAATTAGCAGTGAGGTGTGAATAGCTGTTACATGTGCTATATATAGCAGCTATCATAGATCATAGACATTTTGTTTTAGCTTGCTGTTGATGCAACAGTATTATATTATGTATTATATATACTTTGTATATTAGTTATATTTCCTTAATTTTTTTTAATATCTTAGGAAATTCTGTTATAAACATTTTTTGGCACATTTTGGGTGTAAAAAACATTAGAAATTACAAACTTATTGATAATTGTAAATTGAATTGGGAACCAACATATCCAATGGAGGTGAGATAAGAGAATGAGTTAGTTAAAATACACTTGCCAGTGGCAAGTAAGAATAAGGAGCCACTTGCCCTCTGGGTGAGTGGATATTTTTTTAAGCTTGCATCCCTGGTCTATATTAAGATTATATAACTTTCCTATAATAGTATATTGATTGCCATAGCAGTACAAGTATTATATTTACCAGGTATAAATAAATTCTTTAAAAAGCATTTGCTTAATACTAATATTATTGAAGTTTTTTATACAATTAAAGGAGTTAAATATTTCCTAATAATAATAGATAAAAAATAATTTTATAAAAATCTTTTTGAAATAAAAAGACCATATATTTATGGGTTATCCCTGAAAGTAATACTCAGACAAGTGGATAAATGACCATTTCTGATAATTAGATATTATTAAGTATTAATGACCTTTAACTATAATAGTTCACTTATTTTGTTATGGTTTATACAATAATAAAGTTTTAAAAATGAAACAATCAATTTGACAGTATTTATAGGTTTTCTGCAAGAAACTATTATATTATTATACAGTGCATCCAGAAAGTCACTGTGACCCTGTGATATCATTAAGAAACAAACATAATTAAAAAATACTCTGTTTATTTTTAATATACATTTTTCTAATTAAAATTTTAATTTAATTTCTGATTAAAATTAACAGCCTACAATTTAATATTTCAATATCTACATAACATGGGTCTTTGTCATGGATATACACAATAAATATAGTATCTAATAATAAATATTGTGCACTGACTTTGCAGGTACTCAGTGACATTCTGAACATATTAATATAATTTAAGGCAAGAAAGAAGATTTATCTCTTTTAAAATAGCAATTTTTCAACATGATAATGCAAGCCACTATTTTTATACTGAAATATATTTTTATATTGAAAATAAACATACAATAAATTGAATTAGAGAGTTTTAAAAATTGTCCAATATTAATCCTATTTATAGGTATAATTATAATAATCAATATTTTTTTATTTATATCAATTTGAGATTTTTTTTATAAATTTCAATATGATGTGGCTTTTCTATAATCTGAAAAATTTGAGTTAGCTATATAGCTCCTTGTCAATGAATTAAATAGTATTCAGATTTTCACAAGGGTTTATAATGTGGCATGATTTTGGATAGTTGTATAATAATATACCATAACTTATATAATGTGTTTATTATGTAGTATAATGTAACTTATGTAAGATATTTTTTATATCTTACATCATTGGCAAGCAATATATAAGGTAAGCAATATATTGGTAAGAAATATATATATAATGCTGAAGCATGCACTGCTTCAGCTGAGCAGATGTACATATGTCATGCTAGTTATTTTATAATACATAACACCGCATATACCAGCATGGTAAGCGATAACAAAAAGAGAAGTGGTTATTGTATATGTATCAGGGTGGCCAAGGGTAGTTAATCCGAGTATATACATGGATTAGAAAATATACTTGGATATCCATGGATCTACTCCTATTTTAAAATGTATACTTGGCTTTCAAATAATTATTCGGATTTTAACACTTCTATTTTTTGTTTATTGTTGTTTTAATGTTTTAATGTTTGCCCTAATAAGCAATTAAACAAATAATAATAATTTTTATGGTTGAATAGTACTTGAAAATGTGAAGTAAAAAAAAGGTTATCTAAATACACAAAGTGGCCAAAATGTGTATTACAGCATCAAAAATTAGATTTTTTCTAAGATATATGTAAATACTCGGATTTAAAAAAATATATACTCTGATTTTGTTTTGCATTTCATATGGCCACCCTGATGTATGTACGGCGTCTGAATACCATCATCAAATTAGTTGAGCATCTGAATATATACCTCTAAATTGGCATATGTAAGCCTAGGTGATCAAAAAAGAAAATGATCTCCTGACCTGTTTCTCAATGAGATCTTAAATCAAGTAAAATATTAATGTATTGCAAATAACATACAAAAAAGTTTAATACTCCCAACAAAATACTATATACAACTAGCAGAGGAATGATGAACAATTCGATTCTATAAAATGCTTATGAATGGTCAAGATGTCAAGTGTTTGATCAAGGGGGCACCAGCATAGTAGAGCAAAGTGGCATCATTATCCTTGGGCCATCCTCCATCCATTGTGATGCACTTGAAGGAATGAAGAAGAATCAAACAATGTATTGATATGTTTTGATTTTGTGTATTAAATTTGCAAAGTAATTAGTTCTAACAAAGTTTATGATCATTGATATTGAAAGGGGTGTCAGTTATAGATACAAAGATTGTAAATTGGTACTAAAAAGTGCTCTTCAGGGTTATAAGACGGATCATTTATAGTACTGAATAAAAGTGTAACAAGACTGATAATTTTGTGTTAAAATTAGATGTTGTAGCAAAATATTCCAGTAGGGGGTGGGTCATAATAATTTTTATGATTTTCAAAGGGGTTCAGCCCCTATGCTCCCTTCTTTGGTTGTACCCTTGTACCTATAGTATACCTATATACCTTGAGTTTTATTAAATGATTAAAATGATTGCTTTCCTACTAAAATATAACTGTTTAAACTTTGCTTTCTTTTGTATCAATTTGAATATATAGCTTAATTACATAAGTAAAACTCTAAGATGCCTACTAACCCTATGATAAATAATTTATAAAATATAAATACTAAGATGATTAGAATTAACTTATTTCAAATATATCTAATTTACTCAATTTAAAGAGTCATATATATTACTTGAAGAATTCCTGGATTCCATGTGAATTTTGGATCGCATGTTATCTGTGTACCATTTCTACACATACATATACCTATGTGACCTTTCAGACTAGCTTTTTATATTATTTATTTGCTTACATGTTTTCTTATTTTATTCATAAGATTATTTATTTATCCAGCTTTAGTTAAAACAATGTGGGCTATATTTCCTTTGTTTATTAATCTTTTCATTGTTTAAATATTTTTTTATAATTTTCATGTATGCCTTTATAGTATTCTTATGTATTTTAAGTTATTAAGATATTTTTACATCATATTAATTGCTAATGAGTGCTACCAAGTTTATTTTTATGAAAAATATAGTAACAGGTGTATTGTTAACTATAGGTACCTACTTTATAATAGACAATATGTTAGAAGTAGTTTTGCATTACTACTTTATTCATTTTGAAATGTTCCTTTGTGATTCGTTTTGCCTTTGCAGCTTCCAACCTCCCCATTCTTAATTCTTATAGAATAGGGAAAATCAATGATTTAACCCATATATCCACATTAATGACAGAATAGTTTTCTGTTCTTGCTCCCTGTCTCTCAGACTCTGTTAACTTCACGACTATTAGCTTACTTGCCTTGCCTCTGTGTTATAGGTATATCTGCGGCATATAATATTAGGGTTTGCATATAGGAAGCAGCATCGCTGTACAGAGGTGAGGTAGGACGGATACAAGTTTACCAAACCAAAGAAGGGGATAAAGGAGCTAAAAACAGTCATACAGTCACAAAGCGTACAGACACAGAGCAGATAAGGGGCAGAGGGGATAAAACTGCCTTGAGAGAGAACATAGAGGCTATAAGCGATCGAATGAAGTGGGCGAATAATGTATCTTTTGGCAGAACGCCAACCATTCCTTGCACGTGCTCTTTCTCTGTTGCTGCCTAGCTGAGCCATAGTAACCTCTGTGCCCCTGTATGTCTGTAATTACTGCATCCCATGGCGTGCTGTTATACTACGTCTGCCAGTCTGTGCATTGTCTCTCTTTCTCAATTATACTATCCCCGACTCTTTTTATAACCCTCACTCTCCTCCCTATAGTTAGTACTTTCTAGTCTTAATATTTAGGGCACACTGTTATTATAGTTAACTCTCTGCATCAATTGCTGCCTCACTCCCGTCCTCTATTTCTCTCTGTTCTCTGACTTCCTCTCTCCCCTCTGTTCTCCACTTTTCACCTATCTGGTGAAAGCTTCTTGTGTCTTCCCTGCCTGCCTTCTCTCCCAGCCGTTGTATACAACAACCTCTCTTGACTCTCGCGTTGGCAGTGTCTGTTTGTGACTGCAGCACTAACTGACAAGTGTGTTGCCTCTCTCCCCCTTCCTTTCCCAGTTGGTTCCACTACTTTCCCATGATAGTTCTATCTAGAAAGCCGTCTCTTTGTGTTATAGCTATAGCACCACACCATTTGGCAATTGGCCCACAAATGTAACTTGCCAGACACATGTCTCAGAATCGGCCCCAAGTTTCCTAGAGTTTATTGGCGCTGCTTGTCGGCCTGTCTCTCTCTCTCTCCTGTGAGGATATTCTGACGTAGTTAGCTGCCTGTCTCCCTCTATTGCGTCTTGGAACTTACTATAGACAGTCGGTATTAGGGTAGCACTACAATTTTTTGGCACAAGTGTTCAATATCACTCTCTTGCTTGGATTGTTGAAATTCCTTTATCTATTGTGCATTTAAAAAACTTGGCTTTTTGGTTAATTCAATTATTTATGGTGCCCTTTCTTTGCTCACATTTCAGATGAATCTTTCATTTTGTGAACTTTTGGTGCTCCAGCTAAATTGAAATTATCCATCTTAACACAATTGTGTCATCTTAAAATATATTGCACTTATAAATCGTAAAAAGATAACATTTGTGGTTGTTGACAACACATCAACAATATCGTCGACATGACTACGGACCGTCCCCCGAGCACCTTGACAGTGCTCGCGGATTGTTTACAGCGATCCAGTTTGGATGACTGTGACGTGGATGAGGACACTATACAGACGGGCGGAGTGTGGGTTCGAACCTCGGTGCGTCGACCAGCAGTTCACAGACACTCTGCGGATATCTACAACTTCTATGGATCAGGAACCTCAGGAACTACCACTTTCGTGGAATCCTCAGATGTAAGTTTATTGTCGTTCTTTATAGGTTAATTAGTTTGTAATGTATATTACCCTCACATATATTATAATTAATTATTTTCAAGACATTTGATAATTTAAAAATAGTATATGACCAATTCCGCATATAGATCATTGTTAATGAACTTACATTTGGAGCTATGTTTTACTTATTGCATATAGAAAGTAAAAATGTTATCAAAATATGGAGCGGCTTCTCGTTTTTATTTAATTTAAATATTGAGTCATATAATTCCTATATATAGGTTCAAAATAGCTCAAAGTATACTCAAATGGATATAACATAAGACCATATACGGAATCAGTTAGCTTTTCATATATATATTTATATAGCTGATAAACCTTCCACTAATAAATATTATTTTCAGTATATAACATATGATATAGTTAAATTAGTAATTGTAAAAATTACAATTCATATGTCATAACTTTTATTATAGTCATTGCGATTTCTTAAGCTTATGCTTTTCGACCAATTTGGATAACAAATCTTATATTTGATTGTTATATATATAGTGTCAATATATATAATGTTCTGTTTTATATATGCAAAAGGAATTAAATGTCAAATTATGTTTATATAATTAATATAAGATCGTGAGCTGTATATTGTATATCATATGAAAAATCAGGCTATTTATCGATATGGATTTGGTATCATTTAAATCGATCTTCAGTTTATTAATCCTCGATCCTGGATGTTTTTAATTTTAGGAATTTCTCTAAATTAAAAAAAACTGTAAAATATTTATAATCATATTAGGCACATGTTTTGTTTTGAAACATGTTCCGGTCGGGTCTATATATATGTATGTACCTATGCCATGTTTATATATACTGTTTCATAATTAATGCCAATAGGTGTATTGATATAAATCGGACTATAATAATAATACACTGTTATACCCTCAGTTGATTTTGTGGTAGGTATAAAGTATATTTCTTATAATGTCTGCTGCAATTTTGTACACTGGCCAAATGATAAAGGTTATATCATGTTAGCTTTATAAGGTTAAATAAGGCGTATAATGGATAGCAACGAAACTATGTATATAATATAAACGTTCATTGTCTGACATATGTGTATTATAGAATATACCTATTTAGTTTTAATTTTATGCACCTAGACTGCGCAAACGTATTTGGTTTGTTTGTAATATTTACTCTACAGTATAAAAGACGGTCAAAATTGGCCTTCAGCCAGGACGTTATTCACTGCGCGTAAATGTAAATTGAATTATAATATGAGTTTATATAGGGTCTATTATGCATATTATTATAGACGAACGGTATTACTGCTATACATAAACGAATTATTGAACAAAACACTTGGCAAAACTTATGTTAACATTCCATATAATAACATGCCGTGGCATAATGTCTATCGTTGTATACTGTATATGAGTAGGTATATATAATGCTCTGCGAATATACACCGTAGCATGAACATGTAATTTCATTGGCTATATGCTATATAACACTTATTTCATTTTAAATTGATCACCATATATTACATGTACTTACTCTCTAATATATTAAGTTATAGTTCAGCTTTTGGATTAGACTATTAGTAATGAACATACTTTAATTCAAGTGGGCTTAATTCACAACTACATCATACATACAGGAATTTAATGTTATTGTTCAAAAGGCAGTTACAATTATATTGTTGACAAAAATATATTAAAGTAAACATTTTAAGAATGCGGTTAATCTTTGGGAACACAGAGGTATTACTGTGTTCCGAAGAATACTGTGAGTCAGAAGAATAGAATAGAATACTTTATACTAAGAGTTTTAACACTGACAACAAGAACTAACTGGACCTTAAATTAGTTTCCTTAGATTTACAAAATATGAACCCAAACCATGTATAGTGAGTGTGAAATATATACTTCACAAATAATTCAGTTCACAAGTATAATATATCTATATAAATAATTTTCATTATTTCGAATTAATAGTTTTAGTTCAACTATAATAACTTTATAATTTAATATACGCACATTTATAATATATACTCTATATATTCCATGATAAAACATAACATTGTACCATTAGAAAATCTTATTACCTTTATTAAATTTTGTATATTGAGTTTAGCTTCATACATTTTAATAGTTGATATGCATATTATAAAAGAAATCACATTTTATTAGCAAATAATTTTATCAACTGCACGCTTGCTCAAATGTTAGAAGTGTTATTCTCTATTATGAAGCCCACTGTATAATTCAGTTACATGCAATGCTCAATGACCCAATATTATGTAGCAGACCGGTTTGTGTTATATAATATGGGAGATACAAAGCTTTAACTATAGACATCACTTCTTACTTTTATTTTTTGTGTATGTATTTTTTTCGTATAAGAAAGTGGTTTGACTTAATATTTGTATATTATACTTTTATTACGTTTCTTTTCTTACTTATTTTCAGCTTCAAATGTGGGAGCATGTAGAATCGGAAAGTTTTCAAGATGATGAAACGCTTGGTAAGAAACTACATAACTATTATTTTATTAATCAACTATATACATATATGTTCTGTTTAATTATATTTAAAATTCATTAAGAACCTATAGACTGAACCGATGATAAAAATATATAAAGCATTTGATAACATCGGGTCTGGACATTTTTATATCTGATATCTATACTAAAAACATAATACATAAAAGTATAGCTTTGAGGGAGTCAGAGTTCTTTTGTTTCTTCAGTGGTTGGAGTCATATATGGGCCTATATACAGATGATTTAAATATTTCACAGTGATCTACATGTGCGGTTGTATCTGTAGAAAGCTTCCAACTCGTTTATATTATTCTATTTCTCTTCCCCATTATGTATAATAATCTAAAATACTTATTTTCTTTTGTTTCTATGCCATACATTTATTTTGACTCGCGCTTGTTCTTTGTCTAATTGTTGTAAAATATTTAATAATGCACTGAGGCAGTGAGTTGAAAAGTTTAATTTCTTTGTGTATACATAGCAACGACCACCTTAAAAAACCATGTCATTATTACCTATAGTTACAAATCTCCTACATATCCTCCAATATTGTCATTACTTATATATGGAATTTGCTGGGAAATTGTCGGTCATCGGCCTTTATATTGAATTAAATATAATGTTATTTAGTCTTGTAACTGTATTATATACTTATTAAATATAGACATAAAATATATTAAAGAAATAAGATACAAAATTGATGGTATATAGGAGTTTCACTCAATTGAATTGTATACTCTGCACCAGATAACTTCGTTAAGTTTTATCTCAGTTCTTTTTTTTATAATTTTCAAGTTGAATAACCTAAATAACGTGTATATGCAGTATTTTCATAGCAAACCCATATAGTAGAACAGTTCAATTGTGTCTATATGCAACAAATGTATAGAATTCGTAAAGGGCGTGTTTGTTTTGTACGTCATCATGAGATATTTATATAAAGCTGGAGGTAACTTTAGCTCGTAGATCAGCTAATGTTTTGTGCAATATTCTATTTTATATTTATTTTTTGTCTGGAACTTGGCATCGATGTCATAATTTTCTGTTACATGGAAATAATATACGGCTCTATCTGCATATATGGCATATACACGCATCTGTATAGTATTATATTTTATATGGTATTGCAGTTTCTCGGCCTCTATAATATGCTGTCCTATATAATATCGTCTCTGTAAATATATCAGATATTGTACTATACATCAACATCTTTGATGTATAATTATACAATATCTATGTTAAATATACATACGTATATACGTATCTGTAGAAGAATATTTATTATCAGTGAATACCTACAGGTAATAGGTTTGCTTTATTTAAATTATTTTATGCAGGCGAGCGCCAAAATGGTCTTGAAACAATAATACATTGTAAGCAGATAACGACCGTAATACGACAAGATTTATATTTATTTCCACAATTATAGACAAAGATATGTCATGAGATTACATTGATTGTTTGTTGTCATGCCATAATATGGCAATGCACTATTATTAAAATAATTGAAAGTGCAGACAAGTTAGTATGCTTTATCAAATTTAATATTCTCTAAAGATGTTGTACTTTTTTGTGGTTTGTAGTCCTAATTTATTCATGGGTATAACGGTAGTACAATATTTTGTTCTATAACCATAACATTCAGCGAAGATCAGATTATTTTACACTGTTAAAATATATTGTGATACATTCACTATATATAGAGTGTTTGACTAATAAATTGTTTGCTTATTTGTCTGAAAAATCGGGGAAAATTCCAGACTTATACATATTACTAATTTATAAATATTGTCAGTTCTAGTCAATTAGAATGAAAAATATGTTTAAAGTAGAAATTTCTGGCATTTAGTAAAATATTGCAAAACATTAAAAAAAATTGCAGTTGTGTAATTTCTATAGAAAATTTTTTCAATCAGAAAAATTAGTTTATTGCAATTACAAAATATATCATTCATGGTCATTTCTAGAATTTCTAGTTATTTGGAAAAAAATATCTGCGAATTATTCCAGCATTATAAACTATAGTGAACATAATCACAAGAAAGCTATTATCAAGGATTATATAATTACTATTTCAGACGAAATGGTGGGATCAGCCAGCTGCAGTCCCCCCAAACGCCAGTGTCGCTCCCACAGTGCCGGTGCCTGGGACTGTCTTCCCCGACCCATAGCCCTCCGTCCTACCTCCCAGATGATGGCAGCCACGACCACAGCGACTGGGAAGGTACTAGCCACCTCCCGTACTGTCAATGGTCACTCCTGGCATCACCATTCAGCTGCCTGCCCTCACGGACACTACTATGGTGGGAGTGGAGGACACGGACACAGTGGCGGGGGGTACAAGAGACCACTCGCTTCGCCCTATATGCGCTGGTGAGTGATACAGAATAACTAATTACTGTCGGGTCTATATCGAGCAGTATATCACGAAAGTAAAACGTGTACTAAAAGAAATATTGGTCGTATATAATAAAAGTCGTATGTACATAATATATTGTGGCTATGTATAGTAGACTGTAAATCTGTGAATTATCGTTAAGAAATATAGAATTTTGTAAAAGGTTATACATAATTAAGCTCTAACCTACAAGATTAGATAATTTACATAATATATTTAATTTGCTCTCACTCAAAACTATAGTCGTTTTTAATTTATATATAAAAAATGATTCAATCAGGTAATTTTATTATTTTAAATAACCGAAAAGGCATTTTAATATATATTATATTTATCTCAAAAAATGTTCAGCTAAGAGTTAAGTTGCCTATAAAGGTGTCCTGCTTATAAGAAGTGGGGTGTTTATTTTTCACTGAAATCTATTCATATACAGATTAGTAGCATGATGTGAAAGTATTTCACTGCATTTAGCAGTAGTTTATTAAATGTCAAACCAAACCACATGATATATTTCGTGCATAATGAGCTATTTGCTACATTTCATTGATTGTTAACTATATTCTTATAATTAAAGAACGAGTTTGTTTAGTCAATACTAATTATTTGTATTTGTATATACTTCTGTAAACTTATTATAAAATTATATTTTTGTTCTGTTATGGAAAGTCGTGCTTATGAGTATGTCTGAAATATTGTTTTAGCTCTATATATATATTAAGTACACGTATAATATAACTGAGAACATACACCATCTTCTCAAAGGCAAATTAATCGATTAGAAACTGGAATCGATCAATATAATTTCAGTCACGCCATCCATCCACTCTCGCTCCCCCCTCTCCCATCCTTGGCTTGCTCGTTAGTTGACTATCTCTGACTCTATACTTGCTATGTTTCTTGGCAGTTGGATTTGTAAATAATTGCGCGTGTTCTACAATGTTCCTGTCTTTTTCTCAGTATTCCTATACCGTACAGGCTGTATTATTGACTATAGCATACACATGAACATTGTAAATACAACTAAATAGACAGAATAAGTAGTATATATGGTATATATATATATGTATATACTTAATGTCAAAGGATGCACTTCAAGATACTGTTTGTAATAGGAGACAGTACTAACTGTACTGTATTTATATAAATTATAATTTATTCTTGAACGTTATACTTTATATAGTATAGACCTTCAAGATTTTTCCTGTATATATTATAGATGGCTTCCTCTGTGCATGCATAGTTAGATGCTTGCTTATTAGTTACTTAATATAACTTATACTTGCAATGGCATGATAATAATATGGTGTACGATATAATTTGACATTTAATATGTGTAATATGCCATAAACTCCGCTTAATATTTGGGCAATATGTCATAACATGATGGAGCTGGTTATAGATACAAATACACGAATGGTGCTTGTTTTACTCTGCGCGTTATTAGGTGTGTCGCGATAAAATCCACATTTTGGCTGAACTTATTTTTGTACGCATAATGGATGATTTATTCTTCAGTGAAGAGTTTCACTAACGCTCCCATCTAAAATAAATGGATCAATTCAAGCTTGTATTTTATTTATTTAGTATACATTTATTATGTGTTTATTTTAGTTCATATGTAATTTAGGTGCGAAACATGATATATTTATTTATGAAATCAATGTTATGTCTTTCATGCCTGTTGGATATAACTCGTTATACCTAGCTAAAGTATTGTTTCAAACTATTCAGTAACTGTTTTTTATGGAGTAAATTACATAGTAAAGGTTCATACCTATTATGGGTTGACGGAATAGCGTCGACACGGAATAGCGTCGACACGGAATAACATCGACACGGAAAATGGCCGAAAAGGAATAGCGTCGACACGGAATAGCGTCGACACGGAAAATGGCCGACAAAAATGGCAAAACCAGGAAAATGATCGACAACTTAATCTGCCAGTA
>JAYRBW010021829.1:0-12644 GCA_036023295.1 Invenusta paracnida
TCTTTTATTAAACGAGTTACTTCATTAATGTTTTGTAATCGTGTTTCGCTTTTCTTCCGACCACTACCTTCCATTCTAACAGCTGAATCCCTTCCTTCACTAAATTCCTGACACCGCGCTCGTATGCGTGACACACTATACACATTAAAACTATTTCTTATTAAGTCTTCTATAAAAAAATATAACCGATCTTTCGTGACTTCCATATTTTTTTTAACTAAGCATTCAAGAACACTACGTGCTACACACTATGCACAGTATTTAAATGAACCAGATGAAAGTCGAATCGATTGAAAATGTCTAGACATCAGACTAAATTATATTTGTCAGCTACACACAGTATTAAAATAAATGTCTATAGTATAGATATTTAAATAAATGTATACAGATATTTGAATTTAGTCTATAGATATCAGACTAAAATATAATGGTAAGCTATCAATTGAAAACAACTGTTTTTTTTCGATGTGGCTTATATTTACACTTACTAAAAAACATATTTTATGTACTTTTGCTGTAAAAGTTAATTCATTTAAGGAGAAAATATTAACGATGTTTCTCATTGGGATTCGTTTATTTTTGAAAGTTACATCTATATCATTAGGAACTGGATCGTACTGAATTGACTGATCAATTATTATTTAGTCATGAGATATTGACAGTTACAGATATTTTTACTGAGATAAATTCTATCAGTAAGATTTTCTTACAGTCGAAAGAAATACTTTCTTTGTTGAATTAAGAATAAATTGATGTTTGCTAGGAGTCCTTTAGAAATTGAGAAAGGTTGGAATCAATTTCTAAAGCGTTTGCTGTATGTTAATGTAGAGAAGACCTTATCTTATTTCATTATTGATAATTTATTTACAATATAAATTTAGCATGTTTGAAGTTTAAAATATAGTTTGTTATAAATTTGACAATGAAATATAAAATAAGGCATTCAAAATTAAGTTAATTGGGCAACTAAATTTGTTTAGATATATTAAAAAAATATAATATCTTTAGTAATGACATTTTTTGAATCAGTACTTTGTATGAAATTTTATGAAAATTTCTTGATTGATTGCACTACTTTTAGAAATCTTGTTCAATCATAACATATTTTAACATAATATTATATTTTATCACAAATTTGTAATATACTAGTGTGTTACTTACATACTCGTATTAAAAATTAAAAGTTTGTTTCAACATATTACTACTTCGTTAATTTCTTTTTCTAATATTATTCGCATGTCAGATGCATTATTCTTAAAACAATCAATGTTTTATACATATATTATAAATACTATGTCTATATTTGTAAAAATCCACCAAGCTGATGTATTATATAACCATAATACGGACATTAAGGGATACGAATTGTCTTATTTGATTGCTAGGCAATCGAATCTATCTAAACTTGTAACAACTTCTTTCATCACAGCAGTAACGACAATTTAATCAGTAATATTTTCAGTTGATAACATCGATAAATAATTATCTGTAAATAATTGAATATTTAGGATAGATGGAATATTGTAATTATTGTATGTTTGAGATAATAGGCCTGCGTAAAGAGGTATCATATATACTTTTGCGTATATATACTGTTTATGTATATTGATGTGAAATATCTTTTGTAATTATTGCTCTATAATTAATTTCCTTTCACTTTGTTTGCGGAAATTAAATTTACGTTTTTTATAAAGCTACAATTGTCTCAATAAATCGATCTATCTATATGACATTGAAGTTTAGCTTTACAATGATATACACACATATAGATGAAGAAATAAAATTTTTACATTATTAGGAAGTCCAGTTTTTGTAAAATATGTTAAAATAAAATTTAATATATTATAGTAATTTACATATTACGAATTTTTGGAGTTAAAAAATTGTTATTTATTTTTTATAGAAAAAAGTAAATACCAGTAATTTTAATAATACAAAAAAATCAATTCTATAATAAGAGATCGTCCGATTGTTCCAAATATAGTTTTTAAATTGAGTATTATAATATACTCAATAATAATATATCGGTTTATTAAATTTTTTAATCGTGAATTGTATAAATCGTTTCATATATAATTAATTAAGTAACTATTTTCATTTTGTAAAATTTATTTTCAGTAGTTCATGCTGAGGATTTATGTGTATAATTAAAATTTTCTATTAAGTAATTGCGAGTATATTTTTGGTTTTTATAGAACTTAAATTTATTTGATGTAAGAGTGTTATTCATAAAGAGTGTTTTATTGCCATATGGAGTTCGGAAATTGGAAAAATTAATCGAAATGTATACTCATGGGCTACAGTGGCAATTCGAAGCCACACCCAACAAAATAAGTAGGCTGGCTTTTATGTTATAAATGAAAGGTGTGGTCTTTTATTATTCTCAGAATAGGTGAATTGTTACTTTTTTTATACCTGCCTTGTTTTTTTACCTATTTTGTGCTCCTAATTATGAATTTTGTTTGAAAATTTATATTTTTCTCTCATTCTACTCTCTGCTTTCAGTATTTATATTATAATATTTAATTTCGACAGTTTTACATATCTAAAGCTTCTGTCATCTTTCGCTATACTAAATAATATAATAATAATCTATTTAAGGCAATAATTTAATTATTACATTTATAATGATATTTATATATGACATTTATAAAGGAAATATTAAACATTTTCAATTAAAATATAAATATAATTGTATGCTTTCCCCCAAGCTATAACAAGGGGTCAAATTATCCTCCTATAAATACATATTATATAATATAATGTATTTTAATTAAATTAGCAAAGAATTGTATTATTGGTTCTGTTTTTTTAAATAAATAAATGGTTTTTTGAAACCAATTATTTCTTTGTTTATTATTAGAATATATAATTTTTTCTTCCTTTCGGCACAGATCATTCACCCTGAATCGGGGGGTGTTCTTGGCTCAAACGATACAACCTTTCAGTGTGATGGTTCCAATGCCACCTTCCGTGTCATTTTCAAAGAGCCTGTGGAAATCCTGTCTCATGTTAACTATGTTGCTTGTGCCACGCTTAAAGTGAGCTCAGTAGTTCTCTTAAAAAAGTATTTAATACAAATTTTATTTTTCATATACTTTTTAAATATTTTAAAAATAAATAAATACAAAAAAATAGTATTCAGTGTATTGAAAAATAAGATACAAATCATTTTTTCTCTATACAATAAATCTATTTTAAAACGTTTAAATCAGTTGATCACTTTATACTTTTTAATTGATAACCATTTTTCGTTTTTATTTGTTGTGTACAGCGTATTTTTATTTTGTTTCTTAATTATTTATTTTTTGATGATAATTTTTTCTATTTACTGTAACACGAATGAAATAGTATTATTTTTACTTACTGATATGTGACTTTAAAAAAGCAGTCTCTATAAAATAAAATAATTTGTAGTATTATTTTATGTATGTTTAAATTTCATATATATTACTAATTTATAAATTGCATAAATTCAATTCTGGTTAATTTAATTAAATTTTAGAAGTGCAAATACTTTAAACAGATATAACTAAAATGTTTTTTCATTGAAAATGTTCTTTTTAAAATACTTTGTTTTATAGTTTAAAGCACTCTTGCACATTATTATATTACTGTTATAAGAGAATAAGGTATACAACTATTTACTTTTGGTTCTCCTATATACACTTGTATAGGGTGCTGACTCCTACTATGGGACAAAGGGACTTCGCAAGATCACCCACGAATCTACGGCCAATGGGAAAGTGACCTTCCAGTTTGCTTACGCTGCTGGAAACAATAATGGAACATCTGTTGAGGATGGTCAGATACCGGAGATTATCTTTTACATGTGATTCATATTCTTCTCGGTTTCATGTGGTATCCCGCCGTGTTATTGTATATCGCGTATCTTTAATCCAATTTATATTACTCATGTAATATTTCACAATTTCGCAATAAATCGACGAGGACAACATTTAGAAATATAACTGCGTCTATAACCTGGAAATTAGCTTCAATGTAACCAGAGCTATAAGTACAAAATTGAGTCGATACACTCCACTAGAAATTGACACATCTTTTCTAACGTACTGAGAGCAGATATTTACTGAGGATTCAGTATTTACGCGTGACGAATAACATTACTGCAAAATAATTGCTGCAATTATTTAGTTTGATTTTGATAATAGCTGCGATTTTTTAGTTTAAAGATATGAAAAATAATTTAATTTGCTTTCAACTGAAATATCATCCAATGAATACCTTTTTAAACGCAATTATTTTTACTATCTATACAAAATCTAAATTTTTTGGGTTTACCATTTTTCGATATAACGCCATTCTATGAATGAAATTTTCTTTTTTTAGGTATGTATATGTGAAAAAATTATATATAACACTACTAGCTTGTCACCTCTGGTTACTTATTATACATATGTCTATGATAATAGATAAAAAATTACGCTTATTCCTATAAATTTAATTTAAGACTCGAACTGTTCCTTTTTATATATTTGTTGCTAGGCGATAGGAGGTGTATTATTACCTCACGTTCTATGTACCTATTACGTACATCGCTGCCTGTCTTGACAGATAACTGCAGAGTGATCCAATAATAGTACTTTGTCCTACTTTGTGATAACATATCTTTTTTCTCCACTCTGCCTTTATTTCTCTCTTTTCCAATTTGTCTGTATGTTAATTAACTTCATCGTAAATAATTTGTACATACTACTTACATTGGTTTAAATTTTTCTACGATAGCTTAAATGCACACTGCGCTAATACAATTTTACAGCTAGCAGTAAAACGGCCAAGATAAATAGTCGTACGGCCAAAAAGAGAGAAGGAGAGGGGTGTTGCAAAGACAGAAAATTCACGAGGCTTTCACAATGAGTTTTTTGAGAACTATATATAGGTACAAGTATGCTAAGATTTTTTAATATCATTTAAAAAAATATTTTGTACTGAAAAACATGGTAAATGGATATCACACAGTTGTATATTAAAGAAAGTAACAAAATACTTATAGGCTCAAATAAGATTTCAGACACTAGTAGTGTTTGTTATTCCGCCATCACCCCTCGTCTATATTAACGGTTGATTAGTTTTAAATATCCTAAGATATTGTATTTTGAGTCAGTGAAACATCTAAAATACTTCATAAATTCTTAAATGTGATACTGATTGCAGTGTGTCGAGTAGTTTTGTTTGTCACGATATAGTGTAATAATAGTTATTTTTTATTTAACGACAAATTCTTTCTTTTATTACATAAAAAAGCGTTGGTTTTTTATGAACATAGGCTAAAGTTAATATGTACATTATATTAATCATTTATTAATTGTGCGTTATAAAATTAAAATGAATCTATGTTTACAATTTCTAGATTAGATTTTTTTAATTGTTATTGTTAAATAGATTTAATGTTTCAATTTTATTTATGTTTTGGTGAATTCCAATATTTAGTTTAATTTTAGACTAGTAGTACTTGTAATATACATATATTTTTAAATTGTTATTGATGTATTTAAAATTTAGTTAAAATTTAGATTTTTATTTTATAATTATTTATATATATTCATTTAAAATTTAATGACATTTACTATAAAGCTTTTATGATAAGAATAATTTGTTTTAGTTTATTTTCATTTATTCAATGATTAATTTAATTACTGTATCGTGTTATGTATGCTTTAGCTTGTTATTTCGTTTAATACATTTCTTGTTAAACTCCCTCTTTGTTTAACTTTAATAGAATGCCTACAATAAGGTATAGTCAATAATTATATCAAGCAAGATGATATAAAACATTATTCCACACATATAAAATATGGTGAGATAATTCTTCAATTAATCATACATACAATAAACATTTATTTACCTGTTTTGCATTTTTGGACTTTTGCACAGGGTTTGATCTCGACTCTTTGTTTTATTTATGGCACTTTTACCTTCTGTATTCATTTACATTGTGGGGGTATACTATGTACAAAACGATATTAACAATATACGTATTTATTGATCTATAATATTATTATGTGTTTGTCAGTTAATGCTGTTCTTTGGCATTTAATTATTCTTTTCACGCTTTATTAGCACAGGAATAAAATTGTCTTTCAGAAAATGACGTAGATTTTTTCTTTTTTGATAATGAAAAGGGATTTTTTATTCTAATAACAACGCAATTAATTATATGAACGTAATTACATATTACTCATTTTTTGGTATATTGAAAGATCACATAATTATAAGTGATCTATAATATACATGCTAAATTTTGCAAGAAAGCTAACGATATTTTAGATAACTTTGTTTTATTAAAAAATGAGGTTAATTTTTAGTAAAAGTAAAAACGAATTTATTGTTTACTATGATGTTACAAAACATTTTCATATTGAACTAGTTGTTGAAACACAAATGAATGCTTGTTAATTCGACAATTAATTATAGAAATCGATTTTTATACTTATCCAGTGATTAAAGTTAAGTTACTCTTAATTTTTCTATAATTGTTATAAAATGTGAATTAATTCTCCCACTTAAAAGTAACTTGGTTAGATTGATTTTAGTTGATTTAAAGTAGTTGTTATTTCAGTAGTTAACTGTGGGTTCAATGTGAGAATTTATTATATACTATATCTTTTAGACTTCAGGCAGTGCGCACGTTTAATCTATTTTTAATAATTCACTAAATGGTTAAAGAATTTTTCATAATAGAGATACATTTTATGTAGACTAATGAAACAAAATAAAGTCAAAACTGTATTATTTATCTTCCCGTACTCTTACATGTCCCACGAACTACATAATATTGTTTGAAATCGCTACTTTTAAATGAATACATTTTATTACAATGTTACAAACTATATTTTCTTTATGCTGTAATAGCAGTGTTTTATACAATATACGTTTTAGCTAGTAGGTAGTAGTGTAGAAATGTAAATTTTAAAACTTTCACCAAAATTATTTGCCTTTCATTCTTACACTTCCATCTCTAATTACTATACACAAATATATAGAAGGTTCAAACACATCAGTACTTATGAATACATATTGTAGTTATATTATATGTAGAAATGACAAAGATTGCATTCGATTTATATTTTATTAATAATTATGTTTTAAAATTAATGAAGTAAAATGAAATTCGTTTTCTTTTACATAAATATCCACATTATAGAGGTTCTTTATTTCATATTATTGTTTATGGATATTTCATGAAAATTATATTATACTTACTAATTTGAAAACAATTAAAACGATGGCTTTATCATATATATAATGTAGTCGTAGGGTGTATAAACGACAACGCAAGTAAATTTATTTCATATTTGATAAAAGTAATGTAAGAATTTTTGATAGAAATTATACAGGACTTATTTTCTATTTGACATGTATGGTGTGTGTCAGTGTCCGATATAATATATCCAATGAAATTAATAATTCCCTTCGGCATCGTCCATAATATAAAAATTGTGATTCGACTTTTTTCACCGTAGTTTATCTATTTGCGCTGTGACTTGTTTAAATTAATCTCGGGTCTATAGCAGGAAGTCTTCTGGCGTCGCTCGTGCCAGACACTGTCCAACTCGCCCATTATTGTATCCATATTGAATACTTCATCGACTTGATCAGGGTCTTTCTTATCTTTGTCCTTCTTAGCATCTCTTTCCTCCGATTTAAGGTCCTCCTCGGCAATGCCGGCCTCTCTTTTGGCCTGTCCTGCGGCAGGGGTAGATGGTGTGCTTCCCTCGGGACCCCCAGGACGGACTAGAGAACTGATTGCACGGGTAAATGAGCTTGAGAGGGAACCAAATAATCCATCATCAGTGGCTTCAGCCCCCGGTGTACCACCAGCTTTATCTGACATTAGATTAGTGAAATTGATCTCATGGAATGATACAAATATAGTAAAAAGGAAAACTTGATGCTAGATAATTTAATTAACCGAAAATGTTTTATCGTTATAATCAATGCACAGGTTTAAAATTTTAAACAATTAATAAAATCGATATATTATTTGATAATTCGATTAATAGAAACCTTTGATATAGAAATCGATTAGAAAAACCTACTTTTTGGGTTACATAATTTGGTTTTTGGAAATGGACGATGTAGTAGCCATTTTCCAGAATTTTAGATACTGTTGCCCTCTGAGAAAGTGATGTGACTTTGTATTGTCTCAGTGCATCCAACGATCTGTGGCCAGTTGTTTCTTGAGTGAGTTGCTCATCAATACCAGCTTGATACAGGTGAGTGGTAGCTGTGGCTCGCAACGAATGATTTGTATAATTTCCTTTGAATCCAGATTTGTTGCAAAGAGTTTAACAGCTCCGGCTATGGTATTAATTTACACCAACGGGGTTGTTTCTGCCTATTAACCTCCGACGTCGAATTAATAATGTGGGACAATTATAATATATAAAGAACTAATTCCTTTTCTATTCGATAGATAATAGATTAACTAGCAACATATTAAAGTATCAGAATTATCTGCTTAATCTATCATATAATAAAAAAACTCTGAAAACCTCGATTTTAGGCTTTTGGAGGCTAATAGGCGATATTAAAACCTTAATAAATATTTTTTGGAATGTTTGGTGTCTTAGTTAATTAACATAGTTGATAGAGGAGAAAGAACTGAACAAATCCCGCACAGTGCCAAAATTGTTCGTTAATGGGTTCATATAAATAAATGAAACACCAAATTCTAAGTTTTAGGTGCCTCCGGAGGCTATTAGGCGGCTGCCTATAATTAGCCTCTGGGCCAAAGGAGGTTTATTGCCAAGGGGTTTGTAAAAAAAGTACAGGTATGTGTTAAACTAATCATACTTACTGCTTTAGATGTGTATCTACCTATGGGGTCCAACAGATAGATCCCCCTATGCCTAGAACAGATTTTATAGACCTTTCAACCTGATTCGGAGGCTAAATGCTATTTTTTCATAACTCTTTTAATAGTTGAGGGATCTTAAAGAACGACATGTCCTCTTGATTAGGAGGTAAAACACTTTCTATTTCTTGAAAAAATGTATCTTAGGTACCTTAGATCAATAGTAAAGGCCTGTGGAGGTTATTAGGCACCCAAAAAACGTCCACTTTTGTATGTTTGGCATGTAAATGCTTGAAATGGATTTAAACTGAAAATAAAGCCCCGACAAGGTTGTAGTTGGTACTAAAATAATTGTACAGATGATATCTATCTGTAAGAATGATAATATTAACCAAAGGAGGTCTCCTTTTTGCTGGGGATCACTTTCAGTTTGTAATGCAAGGTCGAGATGCCTATTAGCCTCCATACAGTCTTTTGGTACCTGAGAAAGAACCTTAGGTCCTATGAAGCTGTAAATTATACAAAAATGATATTTGGAGCACGACTAATGCATAGAGCCAAAAAAATTGCCTCCCACTCTTTTAGAATAGATTTTAGAGCCAGTTTACATATTTCTGGGACCCTCCTTTCGTCTTTGGCGGCCACTGGTGGCCACAAATAGGAAAGCTAATAGAACTGTACTATACCAAAAGATGCCCCGTGAAGAGGCCGATGATTTGAGCTTTTAATATTCACCATCTGGTACATGGTCCAGGAGCAGGTACCATTTCTCCACGGCAAGTCGAGGCCTTTTGATCGACCCCGGCTCCCAGGGGGGAGCGGGTGTCAGAGATCTCTGCTTGGTACTTGAGAGAGAATTATAGGTCCCATGAAGCTGTAATTGATACAAAATTATGCCTCTGGGTTATACCTCGGTCGTATTAAAAAAATAGGACCGATAGGAGTCATACTTTTCTATTGGGATCACTGTCCATTTGTAATGCAAATGTATAGGAATGTGCAGATATTTTGGGGACCTATTCTAAGCTTTGTTATGGTACCTGTGAGAAAAGTATAATAGCTACAGTAAATATTAGACCACCTATGGCAAGGTATTCGTAATGCGCAGCTCTGAGTCAAATAAAATTGCCCCCCACTCTGAGAGAACACACTATTGTTCAAATCTGATTGAAGATTCTGTCTCTACGCATAAAGTTTAGTCTATTAAGTTTTATTAGTAATCTATATAACATATATATTAGTCTATATAAAGTGTAAGTTCATGAATATCTCAGGTTATATATCCTTGGTCTTCTGTAGACGGTCTCCTAACCCTAAGATAAGGTAACTGGGAAATTTTTTTGATATTCGTAACCCTCACATTATTGCCTGATTCCTCACAAAATTGCAGCCAAATCCCTTAGGCGGTTCTCTAGATAGCCTATTTAGACACTACTTAACTTTACTATAAGTAGTATATGTCGTATGACATTTTTTTGGCATGAACATCCTTAAGGACTCTATCTAAATGTTATGAAAAGAATTTTAAAGATCGCTTAACTATTAAAGCCTACAGAAGACTTTGAGCTGTAGCCCGCCTATTAGCCTCTTGAACCATAATTCCAGTTATAGAAAATTTCAGGACAATACACTTTATTAATAAAAAATGTAATTTCTAAATTTGACACAAGAAAATATTTCATTGACATAAAATATCAACAATATATTTTTGTATGTCTAACTAACAATTAAAACATATGTAAGTATGTCTGCGTCCATATTTTAATGTACTAGTATTACATATATTTAAATATCAATGAAAATAGTATTAATAAAAATAATTGATTATTAAAAAATAATTTATAGCACAGATGAACAAATAAGATAAGTTCATTAAACATATTCACATTTTATGTAGGTTAATAGAAGCACTTCACATAATATGTATATGCAAATAGACAATATAAAGGTTACAGCTTTGGTTTCGGAGGAACAGTTCCATCCCAAGTATAAGTTTCGGAATTGTCATGATCTGAAGAAAAATCAGGTAAAAATAAAAGTTAAACAAATTAATGAAAGTCATATACCTACTTGCTTTTTACCCAAAAAATAATGTATAGCATAAATTATATTTATATTGTTGAGATTTTTGTATACATTTTGGGATTAAGAACGCTTTGCTATAACAATCTTTAAATGTCAGAATATAATGTGTATCTTTTATCTAACAGTATACACCATAACGAGTATAGGAGGGATAATTTATGATCACTCAAGACCATACACAATAAACTGTATTAACAAATATAAAGTTATATAGCTAATAGGTCGTTACAGATTTCAATTATTATTAAAAATAAACGCATTCAAAACCTTAGTCCTATCAATGATTTGGAAATCCTCTAAAAGATCTATATCTACTTGTTTAATTAAATTTTACATTAACAGCTATAGACAATTGATTAAAATTACAGTTCATGCTACATTCCAAGATAACTTAAAAACATAGAAACATCCTCAAAAAGGACACAAAAATAAAGAAATAATTAATGTTCCCGACATTTCTCAGATATAAATAAAAACAGCATAATTCAAGCAATTAGATTGTGAAATGCTAACAGCTTTAGTCATTAATGCTAAGAAGAATAGGCCTATTTTTGACAGCTAATAATGAGAACTAGAATGTATTAAAAAGTTCATTGTTACTATCAGCGTAATCAACAAGTGCTAAGGAACAAATTGCATCTGAGATGAACTTTTAAAAAGTTTCTAAATACGTTTTTAAAACTGGTTAATTTCGATGAAAAAATGTTTCTTCTTCTAAATGTTTCTTTATCTAAACAAAACGACCGCGTCACAAAAATGAAAGTCAAGAAACGAGCTCCTCAAAAGAAAAACGTTGAAATGATATTGATGATAGAAAGTACAGCCATTAAAAAAATTGATATAAAATGGTCGCCAATATTTAAAAACAGAATGTTATTATAATGATGATACATAGTACAGCCATCAAACAAATTGATATAAACATGGCGCCAATCTTTAAAACGCGTCAATGTTTTTTATTACGCATATGTTTAAAATTCATAAATGCATAGATCAATATGGAAGATAAGTATACGTCTAAACTGTAAAATTCATAAAAATATGACAAAAATTATGAAAATTATCGTGGCAGGTTAACAGTCGATTTTATGAAAACTACTAAACATTATGCGAGAAAGTGTGGACAGTTGCGTATATGAGAATAAAGTTATATGCATTTCTTTGGTACAGGTTAAGGAGAGACTAATGAAAGAAAATATTGTTCATTCTACTGTGCCCACCATTTATCTTTTCATCATCTTCATCGCGATAGCTGAGGTTCTCTCTACTGTACCTATCATTTATCTTTTCATCATTTTCATCCCGATAACTGAGGTTCCCTCTACTGTACCTATCATTTATCTTTTCATTAGGATAACTGAGGTTCCCTCTACTGTACCTATCATTTATCTTTTCATCCCGATAACTGAGGTTCCCTCTACTGTACCTATCATTTATCTTTTCATCGCGATAACTGAGGTTCCCTCTACTGTACCTATCATTTATCTTTTCATCATTTTCATCCCAATAACTGAGGTTCCCTCTACTGTACCTACCATTTATCTTTTCATCCCGATAACTGAGGTTCCCACTACTGTACCTATCATTTATCTTTTCATCGCGATAACTGAGGTTCCCTCTACTGTACCTATCATTTATCTTTTAATTAGGATAACTGAGGTTCTCTCTACTGTACCTATCATTTATCTTTTCATCGCGATAACTGAGGTTCCCTCTACTGTACCTATCATTTATCTTTTCA
>JAYRBW010021840.1:0-12644 GCA_036023295.1 Invenusta paracnida
CTTATTTACGAAATAGGTGACTTATTTCATAAATAAGTGACATATACGTGACTGAACCCTTTGGTCCGCCATACGCTACAAGATAAAATCAATTTACATAATTTGGCATTCTAGGTGGCGTGAGATTATCAAAGTCAAAAAACCATTTTATTTTAAACTGTGATATAAAATTTAAGTTCAATGTATTAACATTATCGCTGCTCTGATTAGAACACCTGTACACAGTTTAGATTATAATTAGCAGTAACAAGATTTAAAATTAAGCTAACAACAAATCTAGCTGAGACTGTCAATGTCAAAACTGAGCATATATAAGCACTTAATTCAATAGTTTGAATTGATTAAGAGTCATACAGGAGTTTCGCAAAGACAACACAGTGTTATATACTCGTATATCCAGGAGAGAAAAGTTTTACATATATTTAACATTTAGAATATTGATATATCGCGAATAGTATTAAAAATAAAGTGTAAAATGAAAATGCAAAAAATATAATTCTAATTAATATATTATATATACGGAGATTGTATATTTAGAGTACTTTGAAAATGATAATTTCATTATCTAAAATTACAGGAAATTTTGGAGAAATTGACGTTTTGGAATTGGTTACATTTAAGAAAAGGTTAGTAGGGGGTTACACACATACTATATAAATTATATGCTAAATATTTGTGTACTAATTTTGAGACTATTAATTTTGCCTTAATGGCAATTCCTTTAAAATTCATACACTTAACTGACCTTCTGTGTAAACACTTTGAGGCCAATGTTTATTTGTAATTTAAATAAATTTTCCATGTAAAACTGTATGATGTATTTTAGTTTATACATAGTAAAACAAAATGTGTGGTTTCATAAATATCAGTGAAATTTTATATATTTTAAAATTTCACTACTTGATATTATTGCGATAAATTGCCTGGGATAATACATATATATATGTAAATGTCAATAATGCAAATATTTTATGCAGACGTGCTAATTTAAATTATGATCATCTCAAATAGAATTTGAAATTGATATCAGTTTCAAAACAATACGGTTAAGGGTCTAATGTGTACTGTTTTGAAATTGTATTTAAACTTACCTAAGTACGAATGTCTCGATCAAAACTGAAAACCAAATAATACATTATTTTCTAATTACAAAGAAAATATTAATTTGGTCTTGATTTGTAATCAACAGATTAATCAGAATAGTTTGTTTAATAATTAGTAAAGTACGATTTATAGCTATAATTTTATATTCAATTTGTAAAAGCGTTAGGGTCGTAACTCAAACCTATCATAATCTTAAGTAGTTAATATTCTATCTTCTATTATAAAAATTATTTTGTAAATCAACACTGTCATAATTTCTAATCCTTAATTTCTAAATCATAAATAATGGCTATCTATTGAATAATGGAAGAATCGGTAATTTTTTATAAAAGCACACAATTTTTCACAGAGGTACTAGTAACATACGAAGAACAAATTTAGATATTGGGCCATTGTAAAATTAACATCTGACGTTCATAATAAAACAAAATGGCCGCCAAAATTCATGTTTTTGCTCAAATATTTAAAAATGGTGAATATTTCTTTATTCTATATTTAGGTAAAATAAACCATAATGCATCCCAAAAAATATTTCACATTGATTGCACTCATGTATAGAATAGAAATAACCTATATAATAACCATTATAATAATTATATTATATAATAAATAATTTATAAACCATTATAATATAACCATATCGTTTTTCAATACAATTTGAATTATCATTAAATATTTCTTGACATTTTGCAGAAATATTAATTTAAAATTATATTACTCATTTATCTTTAAGTATTATGTCAGACACTAATCATTTTATGTATAATATTTCATATTATACTTAAATCGTTTCATATATATATATTATATATGATATTTTGTATTTAATTGTATGATACCATTAAATCATGGATACTATCCATGATTATTTCCATCATTTTACATAATTAAAAGCTTTGGTGTATGTTTTAATAACGAATTATTCGTTTTCATTTAAATTGTTTTTCCTCTTATAATCTTCCTTCATCATCTACTATGCATCGGTTAATATTCGGATCTAAAGATAAACCGACTTCATATACATACCTATAATTGTAGTGAAATTAATGAATATTCCACAATTCAACATATATTATAGTACATACATGATTGATAATCTGCATCATGTAGATATATCTGTATTGATAAATGCTACGCGTAGCATAATTGCGTTGTGTTTTTGTATTGTTTAAATATCCATATTTATGAGTTCAAACTAGACAAATATCTACATACATATATGTACATACTTGTAAAAGTGTGAAATCTATCAACTTCCCAAATCCATATCACGAATATAGTCGTGATAAAATTTATATTTTTTGTTAAATAAATCAACAATACATTGGTATAAACTTTTATGTGTTGAATAGTGTTAGCAAATGTTCTTAAGTGAAAGTAAATTATGTCATAATTAAGAATTTATATCATCTAAATATTTAAGCATCATCCACACATACATCACTATTACAGTATTTTCTGGGAATTCTTTAACCCTGTAAATGATATTTTTAAATAATTTGTATAGAATACCAGCTTCTAATCTGTTTAGTTATATATTTTTTTAATAACTTTAATTTAAAATATCTCCCGATGATAACAAAAGTCATTTAAGTCATACAACTGCAGCGGCGCGTGCAGAAAAATAGCACGGATTGGTCCGAACTGGAAGTCGAGTTATTCTTCCAAGAAAATGTTAAAATTTTAAGTGCGTTTCTTTGAATTTGAGTTTATAAGTTAATAAAATAACTACACCATTGTGATTTGTATAATATTTAAAATAAAAGTATTTAACATGATTATTTCATGCGATGATTGCCAACCTGTTACTCAAAATCACCTATTTACTCAGATTTACGTCCCGGTATTATAGTAGTCTCTGCGTATTTGTTTTTCATCTTAGCAATTTTTTTCAAAACAAAATTAACTTGACATGATGTTATTACATATATGTAATTTTCTTTTCTATACTCTGCCAGCAAATTTTTTCAATTTTTTTTAAACAAATACCTATCACTATAATTAATACATGATGATCGAAATATATTTTGTAATTTTTTATCACACAGTGTATTCTGTTTTAACATGTTGCAAACACGTTTTACTAACAGTTGCTTCAGTATAGTACGATTTTTACATATATGTTTTTTATATAACTTGTACAAATTGTTTACTGTATCCAACTAGTCCATTATATGTATGTGCCTCTGACTCCCGTAGGTTACTTATGTATTTTTTGTGCTTATCTTTATTCTGTGTTATTTCTCAACTTGTTGTTTGTTACCCTCAAATATATTATTATTACTATTATTATAATACTTTCAGATTTTGGGTGATGTCTACAAATCGTTAAAATATTTCAAGCGTGAATATAGATATATAGGATATATACGGATATAGGTAAACATTTTAATATTTAATAATTGAAATAAATTTTTAAACTTTATATAATTTTGTCGCTTTTTCAATTATAATATTAAAGAAACATACAGATTCTTAACCACTTTATTTTATTTTAAAAGTATATTGTATGTTTTGTATATGTTTTCTTACAAGTATATAATTCACGACCCGGGAGTTAATAGCTTTATAATTATATTTATACATATAAACATATAAATATAAATAACAATAAGGTTAAAATTAATATGCTTCGTCTTTATGATATATGTGCTGTTTTTATTTTATCATTTAAACACAACAGTATATATATTGGTATGTTTGTAGATATATAAAAACATTTTTAATTGGTATACAGCATTTAATTTGTTCTGATTATTTTAATTCTTCACAAATAAGCTTAGTAATACTCGTTTTGAGAAATAGTAGTGAGAAAAATAAATAATAATACTTTTATAGCAGACATACTTGAAGTAAACACATTATGTTTAGTTACATTTTTGAAAAAATAAAGAAATTTATTCAATGAAAAAATCTTAATATGTTTCTATTAATTTAATAATATGTTTGGAACTTTATCCAGTTTTGTTCACGTTAAATTTTTTTACTAACTATTATTTTACGATTATATATTTAGGAATATATATTGGTATTTTGATGTCAGTCAATAAATAAGAATATTTTTCACAGAAAATAAACCATTTGAATAATACATTTGAAAGTACAGCGACACCAATTTATTATCTTATTTTAACTCTAATAATATAAATTCATTTTAATTTTCTTTCTTTGACTAAATTGATACTGTTTTTCTTAATATGCTGTTTATATGTATTTATCTCTCTATATATATGTTCTTATTATTGACACTCTTGAATGTTATCTTGAAAACTGAATAACTATATTAAAGAGTTGTATAAAATTTTCTAATTAAACATTTAACATGTTAATACATATATTGATTTTTATAAGCTAAAAACTATCAAAGATGCAAAATTTATACAACTCGGATTGCAGAAAACTCCATCGTCTAATGCGATTTAAAATGTGCGTGTGAAGCATTTTTTCTGTAGCCTATTATATAAAATCAATATCTCACCTAAGTTATTAATAGTTCTACATTTAATGCTTTCAAAATATGGTCTGTGTAAATATACATATTTCAGTAAATACACTCACCATAAAATCTCAGTACAATTTTTCAGATTTAGTTTTTTTACAGGATCACGGAACCAACTAGGTAACTTGTATTTTTCACTGGCTGAAATATAGAAGTAAGTATTATGGCTTAAGTGTTATATACATGCAATCCTTATATCGACTTGTAAGTTTTTAACGAAACCATAATGGTTCATTTGTATTTTTGATTAACATTTATCATCATTTTTGAAACGTGATTCATTTAAACTTTTTTATCTGCATACATTCACGTACATTTTAAGAGTTAGAATTAATGAAGAATTTAACAATCTAATTTAAGAAATTTTAATAGTGGGAATTTATATTCACATATAGCTTAAGATAGTACCAATGTATTATACATTTCCTGATATCTAAATATAGCATATAAGTAAATATAACAAATATACTGAGTATTAATGCATAATTAATTAAAATAATATATTTATTCCTTTTAATTTTTAAATGTAGAATAACATGATATTTTTACATTGAAATATGGTGAATGTAATGCTATAAATGAAGTTTCGCATTAAGATCTTCATGTTAACGATATGCAATTATATGTAATGCAATAATTAATTAACTTTGTAAGTGTATATTGAGTAATAATGTATAAAGAGGTGTGAATAATAAACATTTATATAGATAGATTGCATACCGCAGCCTTTGTCCTTTCTAAAAAATACTAATATGATATTATGTACGAGTATATCTATCTTTAACTCTATTCAGAATTATTATTTTTTCTTTCCTTGTATATATTATTACAATATGAAACTACATCTGCCAATAAAAAATAATAATGTATGTTTTCATTTTAGGCGTTGTTTTTATTTTAAATTTTATAATAATCAGTACCTACCTATTCTATTACAAATATACAAAATTAATGTTTGTAGGTTTAAATAAGTTTAACAGCTCGTATAGTTAAACCATAAAAGCTAGGCATAATGAACGGTATGTTCGCCTGTCATTTGGGTGAAATTTTAAATAATAATCTATTAATTATATGCACGCAGTGGAAAGGTGAGTTAGCCCTTTTATTTTGCCTCCACTAACGCCTGTAGTAATTATATTTCTGCACGATACTGGAGTTATACCAGAAAAAGATAAAAATGCATTCCGTTAGTAATCAACTAAAACTTCCATCGTTATGTATTCCGAATTTTAAAGGGACATTCGTCAGGCCATTAATCACTTTTCTTTGGAAAATATCTCTACATATATGAGTGCCATTTATGAATTACCCTTCAGCGAAGCATATCTATTTTTATTTTACTAGTTGTTGACAGCCTAAAATGACGTAAACTTAGTCTATTCCATAGTGCAATGTGTTTCGTGATCCAAGTTTAAAATTTCTGGACATACAGATTTTAAGCGCTAAAGCTATTGGAAACAAATTTATTTGTAAACTTTAGTACAAAATGAACAAATGCATCGCATGACAGCAACTATTAAGTATTCGTAATGTTGGATATGTATTCGCAGGTTAACGCATTTTTACAAACAAATTCAAAGTTTCATAAACATTTTATATTAATTTTAATAAAAATCATAGTATTTTATAAATATATTTTAGTAGGTAGCTTGTAATTAATGAGTTTGCATTTGTAAATTTAAAAATTAATTTAACAGTGATTATGTAATCACTAAAAAATTAAGGCAATATAACTTTTCAAATGTCACCCAAAGTTATGCGAAATAATGATCATTATGCCTTGATGTGTATGTTTTATTTACTTAATTATGTTAGTGCACAATTTTTAAATGTATTATAGATATCAAATGGGTAAAAATCACAATAAATTTAAAGAAATTAATAAAGATCAGTGCTGCCAATGTATGCAGACAAGAAGTACAATATATATTTAAAATTTTATTTTCTATTTATGGTAATATATTATTTTTTAACGAGAACTTTTGCGATAAATTCATTTATTACATATATATTTATAAATACTTTAAGTTAAATATTTTCTATTTATTTCTTTTAATGATATCTTGATATATAATGGGTATATTGAAAAAAATTATCCATTTATTGATTTTCTCATTACTCAATCATTATTGTAAAGTATATTATATTACATGAATTTAGATTCGGCCATAAAATAAATTCCTCCCATTATTATTAACAGAAAATGAAATAACCAAAGAAAATATAGTATCAGTTATTTAGTGGTACAATATTTTTATTGATGCAAATACTTTATGTAATAATAAAAAAAATTATCATTTAGATCCAAAGATATATAAGAACTCTTATAATATTTGATCTGACTTTTTAATTGGTTTAAATTAAAGAATAACAAATAGTCAGATTAAGATAATCGGCATATGTGAAGTGATCAGATGAGAAAACATTAATCTTATGCCTTATACACATGTGAAATATGGAATTTAGATACATATTATTTCTAATTAATGAACATCCTCGAAAATGTTTTTAAACAAATATGTTCATGTCCATTTGAGATATTTAGAAGTTAAAATTCAAAACTTGATAATATAAGATGAGCTTAAATACATTACAGAAATAAATTAAATGATTAAAGTAGTTTTATTAGTTATTGCAGAAAATTTATGTATATACTGTTTATATATACGAAAACAAGAATGAAATTATTAAAAAAATATAAATAGTTTTTTATATACTTTTAATATTTTCTAAATAGAATGCATTACTTTTATATTAAATTTATTTCGTTTTAAATAGTATTTTGTTTGTTTATTTCAAGATATTTGATAATTTATCTTACAGAAATTTTACATTTTGAGTGTGATCAGCTTAAGCATTAATGCAGCAAGGAAAAATTAATTTGTGTGTAAAAAGTTTTAAATACTCGTATATATTTATTATGTAAAATATGAATAGGATTATTCTTCTTCTTCATCTGAGAGGAGCTACAGAGAGATGTTTTTAAAAAACAAAATTTGACATAATTTCATCATTCTATAGAAAGTCATGCGCTATTATGCCGTATTATTTTTTATAGAGTTATATAATGTGGTGAAAATGTTGAAATTATTATATTTAAATATGTTATTTAGTTCATTGTTTAGATATAATGATGGCTATTATTATTTTTAAAGATGTTTTTAGAAATCACATGTATATCTATACTCTATACCGAAAATAAATCATACTCATATTTTTTATTGCTAATATTTCGTTAGTATTTCGTTAGTTATTTCGCTAATATTTTCGCTAATATAACATGTTAATAAATATACCAGTACAAAATCTCAGCATATATTCATAATTTTAAAATGTTCAAACATGTAATACGAGTTAGAACTACTATTTTATACTACTTTTCAACGTATTTTGTTGTACAATTAAATTAATTTTTAAGGAAGCATTATAAAAATTCACGTTATAACAGATTCAGTTATACTATATATGCACGATATATAAACATTTGATATTGAAATTAATGAAGAATTCATATCTGCAAATGCAGTTTTGGCACTTTCTAAAAGTTTCATAAAGCTAAATTACATAAATATGCTTTCTAAATTATCTATTAATAATGCATTTGTAAAATTTAATTTTTATCATGTAGGAAATTTAAATAAATATATAACACATAAGCAATTATATAATAGGAGTTATAATATAGGTAAGTATTACTTACTTTTTAACGTTTGGGTTAACAGCAAACTATGTCGTCCTCAATAAACTTTATCCTTCGTATTATAAGAGATTAGACGATAGAAGGAAATAGTCAATTCGCTGAACCAAAACAAAATCAACTATAAGAAAATATTATTTATAATTGATAATTATTTAAATAAATCATATTTTCTAATAGTCGGTTTTCTTTGTTATTAAATGATTCATTATTCAATAGTCAACTCCCATAAATGCATGATACATCAGTATGAGCGTTGACTTTTAGTCAACTTCGAAAATGTGATGATGCATCAAGCGCTGACTTTTCTCCGATGCCTGATGAATCATGAAACAGGCGTTGACTTTTCTCCGATGCCTGATGTATCATGAAACAGGCGTTGACTTTTCTCCGATGCCTGATGTATCGTGGCCATATTGTTACATATATTGTACGGAATCATTGAAATAATTCGGCAAAATGAATATCCAAGAAATAAACGTAATACTGCTTAATTCTATTTTTAAGTGCTTAATAAGCACATGTATCCATTTATAATTTATAGTAATGTATGCATTTGTAAATATGAGTTGTCTTTGTCCAAAATTTTTAACCATTTTATAAATTTCCTTTTATTAAATTAAATTATTAAGATTGCATTTGGTATCATACGTATGCTATTAGTATAGAGTAATTAAACATTTACATAGTTTCAACTCTCATCGATTATGCGTGAGCTTTAATACTACTATTACGAGACACAAATGCTCTTTCAAAATATTGTTTCAAATGCACAGCAATTGAATCGTTTATGTAGTGAAACGGTTTTAGATGTGAAATAAATAATTTGTTTTTTGCAGACAACTTATGTATGTTAAAATTGCTTAAACATTGGTATTTGTACACTTAAAATAAATCTAATAAAAATATTTATTTCTACTTTTAGGGAACCCATTTATATACTTTTTATCAAAATAAAACGATTAGTTTTTATTATTAATATCTATTAATGAAAATTTACAACGCGTTTTATAGAAAATTAATAAGAGTCAAATCTCAACGTTTAGTTAATCTATGGGTACGACATCTGAGCTTGTCATGACGAGGGTAGATATTTAATTTTCGGTTTCATTTAAGAAGTATGTTTTTGTTGTAATATTTTAAAGACTAATACTACTGCAATTTTCAAGTAAAGAGAAATCACTACGATGATGCAACATGTCTCACAGATAACAAAAAGTTAAATTATTTCCCGCATAATTTGTTGAGTGAAAAATGCAGCTATTGAAATTCATGTCGCTATTTCTAATTTTAATATAATTACTTTATCAACGTATACTAGAACATTTGTTTACGAATCCTGTTATGTTGTTCCTTTCATTCACATTGCAAGTGAACTAGTGTTTAGAAACTCTGCGTTTAAAAACTATTTTATTAATTTATAGTAGAACAGAACGTCATAACAATATTTCAGCTTTGGGATTAAATTAAATTCCGATTTAGCTGGAGACTCCAAATAATTGTAGATATTTAAATATAATTTCATAAGTTGAATAAATACATTCGAAGCTGCAACAAGACTTTTATATACTTACCATATATACTGACTTTTAAATACTAACCTTTCTATATACAAGACCAATTATACTAATTGCCACATTGGTACAAAAGTTACTAGCATTTAAAATATAAATTTTGCAGTATGAATGATAATTTAATTTGGTATAAGTTAATAGACGGAATATTCTACATATTGTAAAATTATGCACATAGTTAAATTCTGCAGTCAAAGGCGAGACACATGTTATAAACAATAATATTTTTAATAAATTGATACTTAAAAGATATCCACAAAGGATTATCATCTACTTTTCTTATTATAAAGACTGTTATCGTATACACTAAATCAAGTAGTTTTATTGAATAAGCTCTAATTTGTTTATAAGTATAAACAATTATATATATACATGTAAATTATATTTTCATACATTAATGCAAACATTTGTTTAATGTATATATAAAAACAAATACAATCCACTCAATATCTTTTTCTTTTTTTTCTCTTTTCCTCTTCCACAAAAATAGTCACTCTCAAATATTTCGGCTTTCGCCACAATATTTTGTACCGTGTAATTGTTGTAGTTGATGTGAGATTCACTTCAAAATCCGGGCCATACATTTTCCATCCGGCCAATTCTACGTGAGAAATCGTCGAACCAGATGTTCCACTGTGTTTCTTTCATCACAGTGATGACAATAGACTGCTGGGAATGTGTGTCCTCTCATCCGCTACCATGTTACTTCCTTATGATCTTCCAATTATCCTGTCGAGATATATGCAAGTGATGTTTGTCCAGGGACTTGAAGTAGTATACTGCTGTTTTGTCATCTAATTTGTCTTTCGTATCGGTATTTCTTCAACCGTAAATACCTTGGCACAACAATCATTGTGGTAATACAACTGTTTTCCTATATATTATATTCTTTTGATATTTAATCCGATTTTGTGACCTTTCTGTAAAACATTCAAAGGAACTGGTTCGTATACGAATTGGTGTAAGCTCTTGAAGTTTGCACTCTGAGTAAATTGCTGTTTTTTATCTATGATTCTCAGTCTTTTTATTTCGATAGGTCAGTTTCGTCCAATTAGCTTGGATAATCTTGGTTTGGAATGCTAATTTCACAAAATTTCAAATGTTGAACATCCAAAACATCTTTTGTTAGATAATTTTTCTTTTAAGGAATCAGTGACCGAAATTTTAAGCAGAACTGTTAAACTAAAATGTAAAGAGTTCAAATTTTGATGTATCTAAAAGTATACTATAGACTAAAACGATATTTATAAAGCAGTATACAATTTATCTGAAAGTAGCCGAAGGATCGATTATATAAACTTATTATAATAAGAAATAATATGTTTAACTCGAATGATTGAGATAGTCCAATATTAGAATTATTCAAAATTTACTGAAAACAAATTTCTAATTGCCCGAAAGTTTATATATGTAAAAGAATGAAAAAGTTTGAACGAACTAATTGGAAATTATGAATAAATAATTCCCTTATATAAAAAATTTGCTTCTGCTATTAGCTTTTATCCTTTGAAACGCCTTCTTCCGTAAAGATATAATGATTTACTTTTATGAGACACAAAAAAAGTTTATCAAGCAAATATATTTTGAAATGAAATTTATAGACTAATATTTGGTATCTAATAGAGTGATAAAGTAGAACATAAATCTTTTTGTAAAATATGCGTGCGCACTATGTCTCTGAATATTATATCTCATAAATACGAATTTTCCATTCATTATAAATATGTATACATAATGATTTTATTATTAATATTATTTGTTTAATTCAGCTGCATGCCAATCTAATACTCAAAATAAGAAAAGACAATTAGACGTGCATTGAAGTGTATTTCAATCGAGATTTTGGAACTATTTGTAAGATAGTTCCCATAAAAGACGAAATATAAATTAATATAATATTAAGAATAACAATGCAATTGTACGATGTTAGCCAAGAATGACAATATTGGATTTTAATAAGTATTTAATACCTATCTCTTTTTATGAGTACCTTTATATGTGTTTTATGGTATAGTTTTTGCTAGTTATGGATAAGAAATAAAATTTAGATGATGATATTACGTGTGGATAAATAAACAATCGAGTTAGTTTACTACAATGCTGCATGTATCACTGATTAATTGGCAAAATTGATAATAATTATAAATAGAATAATAGAATTGATGCACTATCAAAACGAAGGACGTTATAACCAAAGAAATTTATTAAATATGCTACACTGACATGCGGCTGTTTGAAATATTTAAACGATTTTCTCTTGAAAATATAAAAAAATATGCTCAATGATACAATATCACCCAAAAGAATGTTTAATTTCTTCTTAACTCTATAGAAAATAGATACGTTTCTTTATACATTTTGTAATTACTAATCATAAGTTTTACTTGTCATACAATAATCATGTAATTTTATAAGTACCTACACTAACTATAGCTGTTAAAAGTCTTAAAACCCCCTACAATCCCTGTTAGTTATGCCGGCACTTTTATAAATCTGAAATTTAATTCTAGATGATGAACTACGCTCGTATCAGACATCAAATCAGCATTATATACCTAGTGTATAATAAATTATGAAAATGTGAAAATATGTGAGGATATGTGAACTGTCTTATTCAGTATTGCTGTGTTTGTTTGTAGAATGTACACACCTATAATTTGACTTTGCCAAGTGTGAGACTGCCTCTGTTAGCTAGAACTATGGCGGCCGAGGAGGTCCAGTATGGTTTACCTGGTAAATCTCTAAGAATTGCCACTCAAAACGAGGTATA
>JAYRBW010021851.1:0-12644 GCA_036023295.1 Invenusta paracnida
TTTTATCATAGAAATATTTTCATACATAGAATTGTTTATTTCTATATAAAATGTAATATACCCTCGTATAATATATTTTCTATGATATAAAAATAAAATTTCTTTGATAAAATAAAATACAATATTACTTTTTATTTTATATCCAAGAATTCACTCCAACGATTGACAATATACATACTATAACCAATATATAGCTATATCGATACTTCTCAATTGTGAACATATTTGTAAAAACGTTAAATAATTTAAACATGAAAATGAAGTATAATTATCAATTTTTTAATTAATTAAAACATAACAACTAATTATTTAAAAATATATAGATGATACATAAATATACGAATTTTGTAATAAAATAACTGTGATATGGATGAGTAATTAATGATGATGTTTCTGTAGAAGAAAATTATGCATTTAGTTATATCTGTGTTCAGTTTTTGTACAAAAATAATATATATATATAGTTAAATATGACACTGTTAATAAGTTAAAATAGCCAGGTCTATATAACCAGGTAACCACAGAGACAACACAATGAAACCTCATTACAGTTGTTCAATTTAGAAAGTCTTGATTTTTAGGCGTTGGTAAATTCATACTCGGTTGTGTTGTTGAAGTCGAATTGATCCTCTGTAGAGAATACGTCGACCTGACGAAGAAATGGTGTCAGTGAGGGTTGCTTCTCCAATGTGGCATTGAAATACAATGCGTTCTGCTGGCACTCCCTGTAGAGACATCATAGTTAGAAATCAATGGAATTATAAGTATAATAAAACAGTATAAATATATATGAGTACAATAAGACGAGAAGAGTTATACATGATTACAATATAGTACAATAGAGTATTATAGTAAGAGTATATAAGTACAATATAGAGTACATATTATAATAAGAGTACACAAGCATCTATTTATATTATACATTAGTATCAAAATTTCTCAAATTCATTTAATGCCCAAAGTATTCAGTGGAATAAAAATAGATCATGTATCTGAAGAAATAAAACCATTAATATTAAATTACACAAAACCTATCTATAAGTTGTGCAAAATATAAATCACAACAAAACCGACAGCGTTGCAAAAATAAAAGCCAAGAAAACAAGCTCAAAGATAAAATGGTAAAATATTATTAAAGATATACGTATTTCAACCATTGATGCAATTAATATTAAAAGGGTGCCAATAATATTGTATAATAATGACTGTTAACAATGCTATATATAAAGTAATTAATGTAGTATATATGTATAAACAGGAAAATCTATAAAAATAAGCAAACAAATAATCGTAACAAAATTTTATGATTGTAGGTTTTTCAGAAACAAGGAAGCTTACAGGGTTGAATATTTATTTTATATAAACAAATTTGTTTAATCATAGTCCAGAATTTTTTCTGAATAATTTTCCCTTATTTTTATCATTTTTTTATTATCAATAGGTATATTATATTCTACATATTAATTCATATATGCATTTTAAATTATTCATAAAGCTCAGATGATATATATAATTATTTATTTTAAATAAACTAAGTTATATAAAATGTTAAACATAATACATTTTATACAATTAAAAAAAAAATTAGAATTTTTATACTGTAATTTTTCTAATTTCTAATTATATTTTCGACACATTAATCCATATTTATATATGTGTGTATTTTTAAAACGCAGTATTATAACAACTAAATTTTGTGCATTTCTTCCATGACTGAACTACATCTCAAACATAATTTTAACATCTGGTTTTAAAGCTTGTTTATTAGCTTTCATTTTTATGACGTAGTAGTTTTTGTTTTGATATCAATTACCATTTTTTTAATATGACTGACTATATAATCAAATAATTTAATGCATACAAAATAAATAATAGTGTATAAGTTATACACCTATAAAATAGTTAAATATGGTTAAATATTTTGAAACTCTTAACATAAAGCGTCGACTAAAATGATTAATTTTTATGAGAATTATTGATTTCCTTAATTATATTATTTATATTCAGTTTTGAATTTTTTAATATTCTAATTTTGGTGTAGGAACACTTTAATAAGGAAATTTTAAAAAATCAAAGAGAAACTTAAATTATCTTTCTGTGTCAGCATTTTCCACTTTATCGTGAAATTATTACACTTAATTCAATCACATGACTTAATTAGATACTACGTTGTAGTTTTCTAGTATATTATTTGCGCTATTGTTTTATTGTTAGGTATTGTTAAGTATGACCATGACTCTGTTTTTAGTAATGAAAAAATCCGTTGATTCTGCCTAAACAATTTATGAGAAAAATATATTTTACGATAAAATGTCACTATTAAGCAAAAAAGCTGAAGAAAAAAAATAATTATAAAAACAATAAGAAGGAACACTTTCATTGAAATTGACCCCATTCAAAAAGGCACCTAGATACACTTTAACGATTCTATTTAAGGGCATTTTGTTCCAAGAGCATCTGACAATTACTTTGATATCAAGATTACGTGTTTTAATGCAAACTATAGCCTGATTTATTAGTAATCAAAGATTGGCCTATTCTCCTTAAAATTAATGATTAGAGCTGATAGAATCTCTCAAACTAATCGCTGATGCTCTTTTTCTAGGCTTGGCATGTTTCAGCTTAGATAATATTTTAAATCAAATTTATTATAACCCATTATTAATTAAACATTTAAAAATCCAATTAAAATAGTATACCGATATTCTGGTATCAATTAGCATATATATACACCTGAAATGAAAACAGCACAAATTTATTATAAATTATATATATATAAGTTTTTCGTTATCTTACCAATCGCGGAGACGTATTTCTCGACGCTTTCGCAGCCGAAGAAGCAGAATAACACCAACAACACTGACAATTAGAAGACCAACAATAGCCAACCCCACGATCATAAAAGCTTGAATATGATTTTGTTTAATCTGTCATATATGTATATGGAGGAAATGCTTCACAGTATTATTATATAATATTCAGAAATACTCGCAAAATAGTAATTTTTAATTTTGTACTACATATTATATAGGTACTATATTGCACAATTTCAACAATAAGAAAACTTTTTTTCTGAAACGCATAATTTTCTGAACGTCTCATAACTTTATTAATTTTTTAGTTAATGATTGCATGATTATAGATTAGCTAATTTATTATTTGCATATTAGATTGTTCAACACAGAAATATCATGTCTTTTAGTGTCGTTTCTGTTTGGACAGATACATGTATTCCATAAAACAATTTACCTTTATTATACAACACAAATATAATATTAAAAAATAAAGGAAGGATAATAAAATACCTCTCTTTTAGACATTCCACTTCTGGTTTTGACAACAGTTTTCATATTCTTATTTGGGGAATTTGAAGCTTTTTCATCAACATCTTTAATAATTTAAACAAACTGTATTTGTAAACCACATTATATTCTATAATTATTTGCATAATAATTGCATTTGATGTATGAAATGTACCTAATAATTCTCAAGTAAATTTGTTTTTACTATTAATATTGATATATTTTAATTTTGGAAATATGTTTTATTTTTCGCAAACAAAACTGAATTATAATTTTGTTTATTTCATTCCATATGTTATACTTGAATAGAACACAGTGTATATTGTGTATTTCAGTATAACTGGTTAATATAGATACATCGCAAACATATTTCTATTTAATTGGAACATATGTATGTAACTTACCTATTTATTTTTTATTTTATTTTATTTACTTCACTTTAGGTACTTTTAATTACAAAATTATAAAATTATATAAGATTTAAACAATTTTTAATTTAAAAAAGTAATATTTCATGCATGAGTAAGCAAATATGTTACTTAAACTATATTTCACTCAGTAACGTTTAATCAGTTGTACATAATATAAAAATTAATGTGCTCACCTTCTACAAGGTTAAAACTATTAAAAGCTTTCTCAATAGTTAACTCTGGTTTAGAGGTTCTTCTTTTTCCAGAGGCAAAAGGGACCACTTTTTTCACTAGAACGGATGTAGACGTATCTTCGCTTGTTGAGATTTGTTCCGTTGTCTCTTCTACTGTAGTCTTTGGTGCTTCTGTCGTTGTTTCTGTTGTAGTGGGTTTTTGAGTGGGCTCAGTTGTAGTCGTTGGTGTTGAAGTAGTGGTTGTAGTAGTAGTTGACTCCTTTGACCAATCAGCACCGGTGTTGCAATCCCAACCGAAGGGAAACTCTGTTGTGGTTGGTGGATGAGTTGGTGGTGGCGAGAATGTGGGGGTAGTGAGAATTTCAGTTACCGGGAGAGGGGGTGTTGTATCAATTGTGGTGGTTGGAGTTCTTGTTGTTTCCTCCTCTATGGTTTTATATGTAACCACATCTGGAATTGTGTCCTCGAGACTCATTTCTGTACAGAGATTCCCAGTCCAACCATTTACGCAGCCGCAGCCAAATCTGGTTAGGAAATAAATAAAAGAAATGAGTTCATTAATAGTTAATAATTAATAATATAATTGTTCTTGGAGTGTAACCAAATTAAAAAACAGAAATATAGTAATTTAGTGTCCTTTTATTATAGAAACATGTGAGATTTTTTAATTTTATGATAAATCAAAATAAACTATATGAGGAGTAAGTTGAAAAATATGTATTACATATTTTAATCCTAAACAAAAAAAACCTTATTAAATAAACATAAGAAAATTCAATACACAAAATAATAGTTTTAACGTTAAATACGGCAAAAAAAGTAAAATATATGATTTTGTATATGATAACTTGAAAGAATTTGTTCAAAATTCAATTCCTGGTAAAAACCTTTATTGAAATATACCAATGTGAGGATATTAGTTTGTCGTTCTATATATGCAGACTGGTTCAGAAGTAAAGAGCGCTTTCATGGTATTTTAAAAGTATTATACACTAGATTATGATTTTTAAGAACAATAAAACGATAAAAATCATTAATAACATATTTATTAGATATGCGGTGAAAAGAGCAAAAATTAAATGACTACAAATGCAGTTATAATTCAGCAGCTTTAATTGATCTCCATGGTAACAATATCATATAAGTTCTCAAAGTCCCAGGTAACTAAATTTGTATTAATTTGTTTGTGCATTGAGCTTGAAACCAATTAAATGATTCTATTCTGACTCATTTTCTTCTACAATTGCAATAAATTATTGTGAAAATAAAAATTCTTTTATCAAATTCATCATCATAAGGTTTGCGCCAAACATAGAATTTAGACCTTCACATTTTTCTTGTGTGAATTAAGTAATATGTATATATATATATACTGACTTTAATTTAAGTTCTAATAGTTATTTAATATTTATGATTACATATGTTATATTTTTTTATAATGTCTCTATCGTCAATATGAAATAGATAAATCATCACAACTATATATTACATTTTAAATTGAGCGTGACTTATGAATTACCGGGTACTTTTTAGTACATTTTTCAAACTATAAATATTGGAAAAACACTTTCAGAGTGAGCTAATCAAAATGCAAGCTTTCAAACCACCTAGTATAATAACTATAAAAAATAAATAATTTTATGAAAACTTGATCTCACTTATTGCCCATCCAGTGACACGATCCTCCATTCTGGCAGTTGAGAAGGCACATTTTAGCTCCCGTAATGGGATGACAGTTGTAATTCCGAGGTTTGCGCTTGCAAACACTCTCACAGCGGGCCCCGTAATAGTTAGGTTCGCAGACAAAAGTCAGCTTGGCAGTCATACTATAATTAGAGGGTCATTTTTTAAATTATGGTATTATTCTCTTGAAAGTATCGGTGTATAACTATAAAACTCCTTTAATGTTCATCATTATGAATTTTTTATTTTATTTTAGTACATGTCTATTTTTTGGCGTCAGTAATGCTCACGTCATGGATTTTATATTTTTAAAAGTAGAATTTTTATAATTATTAATATTTCAATTTTCTATTTCAATATTTTCAGTCAGTTTATGATATTTGAATTATAATTTTATGACTTGCAATATAAATGATTTGATATCCTACATAATAATCAAATATGTATTTAAGTTATTGATAAAAAAATGTATATTTTAAAATTTTCTACATATTTCTTACTATAATTTAGGTCATTTTAAAATTGCATATTTTAAGTAGGGAAATATATTAAATTCAAATATACTTATTAAAAAACCTTTAATTTTACTTAAATATAAGTTATTTGTTTTGTATGTTAACATATTATATAGTAGGATACGTCCTTGGTTCAATACTTTGTGAATATATTTATATCAAAATATTAATTTCTTATATCATACCTTGTTCGCCACCACTTATTAAGATGAAATACTTCCTCAATCGGTGTTGCATGATTGATGTCAAATTCTTTCTCAAAGTTAGCTATTTCTTCATGACTTCTCCATATCTCCCTGTCATATACTTGAACCATCAGAAATAATTTTTTCTAAAAGTAAATAACGCAACTAATACAATTTTCATTTTGATGTTATAAAACTTTTTATTATATTATTTTTAAACTAAAAGTTATTTAAATAGAGAAACACTTTCATATTATTTAAACAATATATCATTTAAGAAATCCATAATATATTATTCTCTAACTCTTAAAAATGTATTAGGCATTTTAACAACTTGGTGAAATAAATTGAAACACTTGAAAATAATAAATAGACCCCAAAATAAGTATACTTTGTTAAAAAAATGTAGTACTTACCGGAAACTTGTATGCATTGGCATTTCCAGCGAATACTTTAGAAACAGTTTTTGCATTTTTGAAAACCCTTGACTTAGTATCAATCAAGTTACATCTATAAAAATATAAAATTGTGAAATGATAAAATGTGTATCAGTTTATTTTGGTTCAAAATTTCCATAAGAAATACATAAGTCAATAAAGCAACTGCTAGTCATTTAACTTAGTCATCAGCTATAATTACTGATAATCAATTACTTTGACCAAATTTCGTTTAACAAAAAAATAAGTAAGTAACATAGTGATCAATTATATAACTTTGGATTAATTCCAAACAGAAACGTCAGTAAATATTAATCAATTGTGTATATTCAAAGCTAAAATATATTTAAATATACTATTTAAATATATATATTTATCATCGACGCACACTTAAATACATCCACTGATTATATTCTATACATTTGCAGGCAAGTTTTTCTACTGAATCTATCTAACTAATGTCAGACATGATTAAAACATAAATACTTATAGTAAGTTTTTAATAAGTATTTAATAATAACTAAATACTTATATAATACACCATAAATACTTAATAAAACGTAAATTAATTATAGAATAAAGCATCTGGAAAAAAAATCTGGATAAAAAAGACAGTTTGGGTGAGGTGATAAAAAAACACCTTTTTTTTACAACTTCGGTTTAAAACCTTGGTTGAAATGACTCCGACTAAGAGTCTGGTTTTTTACGTTGGTCGCAGAAAACCTGACTAAAGGTACAGATCAAAAGAAGTGTGATCAAAAGAAGTTTTCTGAGACCACCGTTTAAATATAGGTAAATCGTTTAATTCAACGATACGAGAACGAGTCACATAGCACACCAATCAGGGAGCCCATCTCTTATAGACTTAATAGACTATTGATAGTCCATCCCTTGATAGACTGTTTAAATGGGTGAATGATACCTACCTACAAATAATATTGTTATCGCGGCATCCATTTGTGAAGCTGTATATTTTATTAAGGACAAAAAAACCTTGGTCAATTTTTAAACGACCCAGGTCTACTGTAAAAAAACAATGTTATAAAGTAAACATGCTAGTAAGCTTATTTAAATGTTATTCATTTTACAAAATTTAATTTCATTAAATAGCACTCCTTCCATACTTTAAAGAAATTGTGATTTTACATAATGGGTGAGTTGATAAAAAAAATCAATAGTCGAGTTTTTTACTACAACTCCGGTTTAAAACCTTGGTGGAAATGACTCTGACTAAGAGTCTGGTTTTTTACCTTGGTCGCAGAAAACCTGACTAAAGGTACAGATTTGTTATAATGTGATCAAAAGAAGTTTTCTTAGACCACCGTTTATAGGTAAGTCATTTAATTCAACAATACGAGACCCAGTCACATAGCACACCAATCAGGGAGCCCATCCCTTATAGACTTAATAGACTATTGATAGTCCATCCCTTGATATAGTACTGTTTAAATGGGTGAACTATACCTACCTACAAATAACATTGTTATCGCGGCATCCGTTTGTGAAGTTGTATATTTTATTTAGGACAAGTCCTTTTAATTCACACATGGAGTGAGTGACAGTCAATGAGCGCATAAAACGTTACCTATTCGGAACATTGTACATTATTTTGTTTTTAGTTCTGTTACAGACATATGAGTGTCATGTTTAACAAAATTCTTAAAAATGTATTATAACCCTCGTATCTATAGTTATATTCAAAAATAAAGGTTTTTAATGTGAAAAATGTATTTATACATGAAAATTATAATTACTTTTAACGATGAATATACCTATATATGAACAATTAACATACTTTTAACATATGGATTAAAATATCAGCGGGCTTTAATGCAGTGAACAGCATTAAAGCCATGCTATGTACTTTGGATTATAATAATAAAAAAACACTTTCATCGGGCTTAATTGACAAAATCCGAGGATTATTGTCAATTAAGCCCTCATAAAGTGGGTTTTATTCCTATATTATTAGAATTAATTCAAGAAAGGAAAGACATAGTAGAAAATAAAGGAAACACCCTAGATCAAAATGTAAAGAAGCAGAAAGCCTTAAAAAAACCTTGGTCAATTTTTAAACGACCCAGGTCGATATCGTCTACACTGTAAAAAAACAATGTTATAAAGAAAACATGCTGGTCAGCTTATTCAAATGTTATTCATTTTATTAAATCTTATATCATTAAATAGCACTCGACTTTTCATGCTTTAAAGAAATTGTAATTTTACATAAAATCGAATTAATTAAAAGTAATAAAATTCCAAAAGTTAAAAAAAAACTAGGGGTACCCCTAGTCGGAAATTGTGTACCTTGAGTCAGATTAAAAAACCACAACCTCGGTCGTGGTCAAGTGGTTTTAACTCGCGACTTATTTTGATCACACCAAAAAACTAGACTATAAAGAGTTTTTGACCATGGGCGTGGTAAAAAAACCTCCGACCAGCTTTGATCACCTCACCCATTGAAACCAGTCTATATCCGGGATGTATCATATTTCATGTTACATACAGTAATTACAAGTGCATGCGCTGAGTTGTTTTATAACTTTATTTGAGGATGTTTTCGAAACAGGCACGGTAGACTAATTCGTTATCGAATCTGTTAATAATCATGTTGCAATACACCTTTTCCTTCTTATCTGACCGAATATCTGTAAGCGTAATTATTGCATAGTGCATAGCGGAAAATGCTCTGGAGGTACCTGGTATTTAGGCGTAAATATAAATAGTCGGATTTTAGACTTAGTCTTTTCAATAAAATTATATATTCGCAGTAGAACAACATTGTATGTACATGTATAATTGTTGTCAAACTATATATATGTATAGAAATTATACAAGATATTTGTCCCAGCTCATAATTATTTTTCAAACATAATAAATATGTGGCGCGTTTTTGAAAGCTATTGATGAAATGAAATATATGATATATTGCAGTACTAATTTAACATATAGTATTACGTATTATTCAGTTTACTTTATAAGTAAACAACAAAAGTGAATAAAGTGGATTGACATTATTACGTGTTAGAAATTTACTTTTGTTAATTATATAAAATAAAAGAATGAAACGTATTTTACAGTCAATTAAATTTAATTTGTCACGCACTTAAAGTAATTAACATATTTTATTACAAACCTAGCTCTCATGTAATCTCATAAATATATTATTAGCAATACACAAATGGCCAGAAAAAATCTTGGTACTAAACACGTACCCAGTTATTATTACATTTTTATGAGACATAAAATGCGGTTATTATGACCACTAAGCTCCATATAAAAGTAGGATTTAAATATCCACTGCATTATATCTAGCTTCGTCAAAATCAACAAGCCATGAGAGCAGAAATAGCTATTTTCTTGTTTGTTCTAGTAACCTGTGAGTCACGAAGCGTACCAAACTTTTTTTTGAAAGGAAATGCTTATGATTTTGGCGACATCGGCCATTTCAACGACTATGAAATACCCGAGAAATTCGACCATTATGCAGCTTACCCGGCAAAAACTGACAACTACGGATACCCGGCAATAACTAACAACTACGGATACCCGGCTATTACTAACAACTACGGTTACCCGGCAAAAACTGACAACTACGGATATCCGGCAAAAACTGATAACTACGGATACCCGGCTATAACTGACAACTACGGTTACCCGGCAAAAACTGACAACTACGGATACCCAGCAAAAACTGACAACTACAATTACTACGCTCCAAAGAAAGCGTATGGTGCCAAACCCAAGAAAAGGTACGGTTATGTTGCCCCTAGTAAGAAAAGCTATGGTGCAAAACCCAAGAAAAGGTACGTTGCAAAATCCAAGAAAAGGTACGTTACAAAGCCTAAGAGATCATACGACTATTATGCCCCCAAGAAAAGCTATGGTGCAAAACCCAAGAAAAGGTACGTTGCAAAACCCAAGAAAAGGTACGTTCCAAAGCGTAAGAGATCATACGACTATTATGTCCCCAAGAAAGCTTACGTTCCAAAGCCTAAGAGATCATACGACTATTATGTCCCCAAGAAAGCTTACGTTCCAAAGCGTAAGAGATCATACGACTATTATGTCCCCAAGAAAGCTTACGTTGCAAAGCCTAAGCAAATCTCAGAATGGGACGATTGGGAGTTTTAAGTTATATGTGGCGATATATTCAACTATGATGCCCACAAGTCAATTGGTGAAAACAGCAGATTATTATTACTTTGATTTTGTTAAAAGTTTTAAACTTAATCTAAGAATCTCCTATTTCCACATATAATAAAAGCAATATTTGTTCTTTCCTTTTGTACGACAAATAAATATTATTATACTTCAATTTAATTTTGTGCATTGTGTATTTTATGTCAATAAGATATTATTATTAATGAGAAAACAGCGCGAGATATACTCTATAAATTTTCCGAAGCTTGATATACGTTTATTTTTGTTTATTGTGTTTATTTTTTGAATATTTAATTCAATCAGATTTTTTTTGTATTAAACAACTGAACATAGATTTTTCATTTAGAGAAAAAACTAAAACCAATTTCTTTGACTGAAACACATTTTTGTAAATATTTTAATTATGTATATTTCTATGAAAATATTTTTAGCATTATAAATAGCATTTATTATTTATACATGTAGATGTGAAATATCAACTCAATTCTTTTTATGATATACAATTAAACTATTAGTGACTTTATTTATTAAAGAGCTGTATTTTATTTTGCTTTATTCATTTCAAGAATTTTTATTTTCTGTGTTTATAATATATTTGATCAATATCCTTGATTAATTCGCAAAATACGTACGTTGACATAAATGAAAGAATTCCTATACTAAAGATAACATACATTATAATGTCACTGATTACGAGTATTACGAAACATTTTCATTTAATGCATAATTCAAGTAGTCAGGTAATATTCAAACTTAACTTTTGTTATAACAAAATAAAACATATTATGTGTGACTATCAAAATAAATAAAAAAGTTTACACTTTAAATAATAATATCCAAACTTTATTTATATTAATTCATTGAGGAGCGATTAGTTTCATACAATAAAAATAATAAATACAAGCTTGATCGCGAATTTTTGTAAAATTATACATTCTTATATTATAATCTTTGACTTAAAAGCATAGTATTCAACATTTATTCACAGCAATAAAATTTTCATTTTGTTTTATTCATTAAAGCCTAGATTTTGTGTCCTCATATTAAGAGATCTCAATTATATATAATCACAATTTGATTTTGTAAGATACATGTTATTGCATATTTAGTTTTAAAATTGTAGGCATTACGATACGCCGTTGTTACCAAGTATTGCAAAACATTTGTTGTGGCTATATACCATGTATATATATGTAGGCATATCCATGGACACTTTGAAATTGAAAATCTTATTATTGGTTTCACTAAAACAAAATCTATAATATCACCTACATTTTCACAAATATAGGGATTCTTTTATGTTCATATCCTGCAATACAATCAAATGGATATATGAATGTAAGTATAACAGCAAATTGTGATCCTGTTAGGGAGGTAGCCCTTGAACTATTATAATACCTTTTCCAGCTTTAAAGAAATCTGATTTGAAAAATCACATGAGAAGTGGCACGAACTCAGTCACGTGACAGGTGGGGGAGTAGTCTCTACCAATCACGATTGAGTACGGACAGCCAATGACAGAACAGGAAGCGTATTAAACAGACGCGCGCTTGTATTTACATTTATTCTGTTTTCTTGTGAGCTACTGGACGGTCGTCTCTCCTCACTCTCATCAAGATGTCTAATTTCATTTTCGAGCCATGTCATCTGCCAGTAATGCCTTCTATTAAAGTAGGGCCTTACCGTCATGCAAAGATGGGAGAACGTTCAATTCACATGGTTGACCTCACCACGCTGGATAGTGGTGCCACACT
>JAYRBW010021862.1:0-12642 GCA_036023295.1 Invenusta paracnida
TATATGTACTGTATATTAAATACCTATGTAGATAAAATACTTGGTTCTCTATATATTTATGCATTTCCATAATAATAGTATGTTTCACAAAAATTTTAAATGGCGCCTATTAAAAAAAACGCCCCCCTTTTATATAATTTTCCAGCTTACAAAGTGTGTAACTGTCTACTAGTACAACACATTATTCCTTGTATGCTAAGTTATAGGTATTGATTTTCCTACTCTCCTTCCCCTCTTGTTACAACAAGTTTTCCTTCTCGCTTGACGTGTTCCATCAGGGAACTATAGTTATACCCCGGTTATACCGGTTCTTTGCACGTCGTGTGCAGTACTATTATATCTGGCCTAGACGCACTTCAGAGGTAATATATAAGCTGCATGCTAACTGGCTAACAACACTACAAACCATCATCTACGAGGAGTAACACTACAAACAAAGGTTGCATTTCCCAGGCATAAATATACTGGCAGGTCAAATCAAGTAATGCCAACAACTGCTTCGTATCACTAACAGTTGTCGTCCAATGATTATCGTTTTACAGTGATAAAATCATCCTGAAAGGTCGACCAGTGTATTTATTGTAGGTATATATTAACATTACCAAATAACTTGTTTGTTTAACCTATCTTTTCAAAAGTACTCAAACCCGTCGATACATCGGATTTTTACCTCAGCTCTTGTTGTCAGTAAGTGTAACTCTTATTCTACTTCATTCATATCGTATCTTATTTAGTTGTAGTGATATGTAAATTTACTCAATGGCCGCTTTCAAATAAATAAAATGCAGTTACCAGTGAAAACCTAAATATACTAGTAAAATGTTACGCGAATTCATTTTATTATTTTCATTATTTCCTATTTAGTTTGTTGCCAATTACATTTTATTTAGCTTAACAAATATATCCACTCAACAATATTGTAATTTATTTTTCTATCTAAGCGTAAACATGAAACAAAATGATGCCATTTACCACAAGAAAGATATTTTTAGAACATGTAGAAAATTTGTAGATCATATAATATATATTTTATGGACAATTTAGTATTCTTCAAACTGTTATTATTTCTTGTAGAACTCACGTCAATTGTAAATTCCAACTACTCGAACATTACTCACTGAATTGATTTTTCTCGTACTATATAAATGTTTCATTTAATTTCACTCGTTTAAATCTATTATTAATATACATATTTGCACAAATAGTAATTTCGTCACAGCATTTTATGATGCTAATTATTTCCTATGTTTTAATTATCTAAATTAATAAGGTAATTTTATTGATTAAATTTTGGCAAAACTGACTTATAGGTTTTAAAGTTCTTACTAATATCTGTGCAAAGGTATACTAAATAGTCGTTCATTAAATCACAGTAAGCACTTAGGATTCATCTTCAAAATGTATGTTGTCGTTTTGTTATACGCATATCAAAGGTGCCATGTAAACAAACTACATTGCTAATAATATGGATTCAAATTTGATTTAAGCTTATGTGTTTAATTTCTTCGTAATCAGAAAAATAATCCACTTTTGTTAGTCTGTAGCTTTTTATCAAGCATAATTTTTAGTTAAAGCGCTGACCGCGTAAAGTGATATAGTAACGCTTTTAGAATTACACTGGTTTATATATACATATATGTATATTGACACTCAAATTAAATGAGTATATGTAATTATAGGCAATCAAAAAAACTACATTTGTTACACATTTTCCTAACTTTAACTTGTTTTCTATAATATAAAGTTTCCCACGTTTAATAAATATTTAAAATAAATATTTAAATAATATCGATTTTATTGTGACATTATTTGCGCTCTTTTTCAAACTAGTGTAGTTATAGTCAGTGTTTCTTGTTAGCGCATTATTATAATAGAACTTTAATAATAATACTCTAAAACGTTTGGGTTTATTTTGAATAACGTTGTCACTCGCTGTATAATATTTAATAACATTTCCTAGTCCCCTAGTCGTAGGTTCGGGTCTTTATACGCTGTTCATTTAATTGACTAAATACATAGTAACTCCCTATATTGCTCAATAAGATATTTGGTTTGTTCTTTACTTATTATGTAATCAGTATTGTAAACTAATAAAACACTTGAAACTATTGAGACAAAATTAGGGGAATTCCCCAAACAATGAGATGAACACGCCAAAAATAAGCCAATCATCATAGAATTAGATGTAAAGTCAATCGATAATATCGAGCAGGACAAATCTTGTTTCGGGAGCAAACGTGTGAATAATAAGCCTTATTAATATATATATGTATATATATAAAAATAACATATATTTTTCTCTTTTTGGTGCATTTGCCATATTGGTTTATCTATTTCAAATGGACATATGTGGCATATACTAAATATAAAAATGATTGGTACAAATGTAATGAAGAAGTTATATTTAACTTGCGAGAAGCTTGTATGCTTTTTTTATCAAAATCTTGATCAGTAGTAATAGAATAATTGAAGTGTGATGGTAGCGCGCTATTAAACCGGTTAAACACACCGCTGAGGATCCCAATTCCCGCACCTTATTATTATTATTATTATTCTACTACTGCATCATGGTATTGTCATCTTTTCTTAAAAAATGGTCTGTTTGGGATTTGCGTCCTGGATTTCGGTTTCATTTAACATATAACAACCACGGCATAACTTAAAAAATTTCTTATTTCTTAAAAATATTAAATTGCTAAACTATTCGGTTGTAACATCATGTATAGGCTTTTTCACATATAATAGGTGCGTATGTATTATTTATTAGTTAAAATGCAAGGTATATCATGTTTTTAACAAACAAATAACAAACAGATGCTGTTTTTACAAATACCCCCAGTCTGAAACGCTAGATGATTTATATAGTTTCCAACGTGGTGAAATCTTTGCCAGCTAAGCCTTTGCCTAAATATGTATTATGCTACAGTACAGTGCACCGGTGTGACCACTTTTACACATTTCGCTGGAGTTAATAGTTGAAGATATCCCAATAAAATAACATTGCCATGTATATTGAGAAAACGTCCTTTCAAAAAAAGGTAAATGGTAGTTAATAAAAGATGGTGATATAATAAATGACACCAAGAAGATGTACCTATATTAGTTTAACCATTCAAAATATTGTAAATAGTAGTCAATAAAAGATGGTGATATAAAAAATGACGACAATAAGATGTATATTATTTTAATAGTTATGTCTATTCTTGGTGCCAAACTAAATTTCCAACAAGCGTATTGATAATACGTTGAATTTACGCATACTGGATAACTAAAATAGAGATCTGGACCATTTTATATCTTCTGGAAAACATAATTTATGCCAGACGTTTCGAAGATGTTATGGCATTGCTGTGGTACGTAGTGGTATGGATAGAGCCTCTGCTCAGTACAGTAGCGTCTCGACTGTGGATTAGCCGTATTAATTTCTAGATGCGGAACTCACAACTAATACTAATTATAATTAGTCTTCTGCCACACTTGTATGATGTGGTGTGTGTGGCCGGTTGCCTGCTAAACATTCGTCACATGTTTTTAGTTTGGCACCAAGAATAGACATGATAACTATTAAAATAATACACAATTTCTTGGCGTCATTTTTTATATCACAATCTTTTTTTGACTACTATTTACCATTTTTTTAATGGAGGTTTTCTCAATTTAAATGGCAATGTTATTTTATTATTGACTGTATTTCTATGACTCTATCGTTTTTTTGGGGATATCGGCTTCTTTTTATCAGACTATTAGAAGATACAACAATAAATATAGGAACACACACACCTATAACATGAAACATACCATGAAACAATTATACTATTCTGAGCCCAAAATTAAATTAAATTATTTTTCTAAGCTGTCTGGTTCGAATGACACCTCACTCGTTATTGTTGGTGCTCTAGATAATACGCTATTGGTAGATGAATATTGGTCAATTTGACGAAGATTTTTTGCAAAAATGACTTGTTTGGAATCAATTAAGGATTCAATAATATTATTATTTTAACTTGGTTCGTGTTGGCTTTTCGTGCTAGAGGCCACAAAAACCCAAATATCTGTTAGCTATCGTAAAACAGGGCTACATGATCAATACCCCAAAAGTGTCACTTAATAGCTAACCATATAATATTCCTTGCTTGTAGCAAATTTCTTATTCTTGGCTTACGATGCTACCGCATCCTATAATAGATGGCACATCCCTTGTGTTTACTCTATAACATAGAACTGTACATGCCTGCTAAGTTACGACATGATTCGCTGTTTATAAGCTGCCCTCCTTATACACACATACATACATACATTTATTAAGCTTATGTGAATATGACCAGTGTTGGGAAATATAGCACGAAAGATGTATTTCTAATTGATCCTTGTCAAAGATTATGCCCTCAAAAATGTCCCAAACTAAATTATAAACCGTGCATTACAAATGCACACTATGGTTTGCAAAAGTTTTCCCCCTCTATTATAAATATTGCTATTGAAAGAAACCAAAATCTTCACTTTTAGAACAGGCGTTACAAATTATAACAATCGATTAGTGCATTATGGAAGACCCATAGAGAGTAATCAAACACGGAGATTTCCCTATTTTTTATTCTGTATACAGTTCAACACTACTCCTTTGTAATCCCAAGTTTTTGAAAAATAATGTTTTAAAAACTATCAGTATGGTTAAATAGATTATTTAGTAAAGTCAATGAATTGTATTTTACAGACAACTTGCGCTGCATTATGTTAAAATTGTATGAAAATATATAAATTTGCTCTATATACTTTTTGTTAACCCATTTACGTGAAATGTATTAAAATAAAACGATTTTATATGGACAAAAATATACGCAGTGCGATGCATATGAAATTGATATACGAGTGAAATCTCTGTGGCTTTAGGTACTTAAATTAACACTCCATTAACAAAAGTCGATAAAATTAAGCTTAATAACATTATTTTAGTCTTATTCTTTTATAAAGATCGTTATAGTAAGATATACAAATATTTGATAAAACATGCTATTCACAAGTGGTACACTAGAGAAATAATAAGTGGTCACTTACCTCTTCCATGTTATCTCAACTTTACGACCCTGCACGTAATATGCCTAGTCTATTGATGGCGTTCCAGTACATTATATGCTATAAGAACTCCAACGAACTCAGGGTGAATCTTCCACTTAAGTAAATTCTCTTTCATTTAACTCCAAGCCAAAAATTGTTTGCAGTGTGCATAAGTAATTATAGCCTTCAGCAAAAGTTAGTTAACATACAAAATCGATGTGCTTGTCAAAATACTTGCCTAGATATCGTTCTGGTTACTCAAATAAGTGTTTAAGCTATGCAGAACCGAATTTTAAATCAAATAATAATTTTAATTAATCTGAAAAACAACAAACCATTCGCATGTGTAAAGTTATTATAAATTTCAGTTAAACAATTACAATTAATATTGTAGTTTCTTTTATAAGTAACAGATTTACTAGTTTGTAAGTGTTTCTAGTAAACATAGAATTTTTATATGATAATAATATCACTTGCGATAACCACAAAAAATCGACATTTTCTTCGATATTATCTTAAAATCTATTTTGGAAAAATTGTGTTATTCTCATATATAGAGATCGGATTATTACAGTTGGGGGCCTTATTTAGTGATGACTGTCTTTAGAAAATGTCATGTTTACGTATCCAAAAATAATATATGAATAATAAGTTAAAAAATACAAATAAAGTCTTGAGATGCATTCGTGTATTATGTATATTAATGGGAGGATAATTCGCCCATGAGCTTTATCAAGTGCAGACTGATATTATAAGAACGCCCAGTATGCTGCCCCTAACTGCAGAACCATCGGTAACCTTATTTAAGAACACCTTTCGGGAAACTATCCATCAGCGGTCAAAGAACATTTTCAATCTTCACATAGACTATTAGAATACCAAGAAGAAATCTGCGGCGTATCTTACAAAACAGCATCAATTCTGCTACTAAAAGAAAATCGATGGAAGCAATTATCTGCATTACAAGAGTGAATACCAACTCACTAATGAATGGTTGTGCTGGAAGACAGCTATTATTAACGGCACACAACCGCCCTCTCTACTAACTGATTGTCTTGTATTACGTAATACTTTGCCTATAATCTGTCATGACCTTCTTAACTCATTGTGCCAATACGTAGCCAAACGCCATTAATACCTGATACACGAATCTATCTCAAGACTTTATTTGTTTTTTCTTAACTTCTTATATGACTGTCTTTATTATCGGATCATATTGCAACACGATGCACAGTATACATATACATTATAACATTCTTTTACTTTAGGATTAGTTAAAAATAAACTTTTAAAATGATGTGTAATTTGTTTCATTTTTTATTAGAATTGAGAACACAAATCAATGAATTAAAAGCACTTCCTTTTGCCTTGTATATAAAGTATAATTTATCCTTTTGCCTTGTATAGAAAGTATAATTTATCCTTTGCCTTGTATAGAAAGTATAATTTATCCTTTGCCTTGTATAGAAAGTATAATTTATCCTTTTCCGCGGTAATAACGACTCGACTGATTTCATTTCTATTTGTGGATGTCGCTTCTAGACAAACTGTCGTAGGTAAATCAGATTTCAAAATATACCATTTTACAGTTTTATGATATTATTTGAGCCATATTGTTATAATCATAATTTATAAAATCTCTAACAGATTGTATTTAGGAGACCAAAATTCAAATATATAATTGTTGAATTTTCGTCTTTTTAATTCATATTATAAATTTACAAACTTTGTTTGAGACTCTACTCATTATAGCATATATATGAACGAACCCAGCCAATTTGCTATATCCTTTACTTTTATAATTCATTTTACTTCGGGCAATATATCACTAAGTTGCGAGTTAATTTGTTAAACAATTTTTGTCATATGCAAACGATATCATGAATAACTTTTGTCGTGTGATAATATCAAATATATAGGAACTTATGAACATAGTGTATACAACAAAATAGTCCGCAAAATAATCAGAAATCAAGAAAACAGAACAATAATCTTATTTTATTTTTTTAATTTTCATTTTGTTATCTGAAATTACAGTTTTAAGAGTAACAATCTTGTAATGAGGTCATCATTTTCTTACAAATAAAATAAACTGTTGTAAATATAGCATGCAGAACTGAAGTGCCAATTTTAATTGTTTTGTTTTGAAGGTATGAGACACCATTTTTTTCTAAATAATCAGATTTTAAGACGAGCTCAATAAAAAAAATTAGAATGTGTAGGCAAAGACAAATCGGAATAAATAATTCTTTTGACTCGGAGATAAAAGCAATATTATTTGTATAGATTTGACGATCCAAGAAATATTCATTATATGAGTACGAACTTTAGTTGCTTAGACTAAGTTCTCCTGGACATCAACAACTAATAGCTAACATCCATCTTTGTATTTTGTCAGTTTTATATCCCCAAACTTCTCTCCATTATTTCACAGTTCAACTCCGATAACTTTAATCGCATTAATTGGGGAGTATTATGGTGCCACTAAATCCACATTGCTATCTCAAATATTATAGAATCAAAACACACTGAATATAGTGCAGTATATCCTCGTAAGAAATTCTCTTATTTCTCAAAGTAAGAAGTTATCAAATTTAATTTATGAACAGCGCAGCCCTCCCTGATCTAATGCAACCAACAGCATATACTATACATGAAGCATTCTTAATAAAAGCAGAACTATTGCACGTATATAAGCGAGCTATTTATTCAGTGCTTCAATTCTCAAATAGACAGTTAAATACTTTGTATGTATTTATCTATGTACTTTAATGTTTATTTATCTACTTCTGTTTCTACATGCCTGCATTTCTAATAACCAATATCTTATGTACCATCGTTTAAGCCGGTTTTGCAAGCTTCATGAAATAATATCCACTTTGCGAAAACAATAAAACAATAATTTATAGATTCGATAAAATCTTCAGCTACACGTTTGCAAATTGATCAGGTGTTGCATTTTTAAACAAGTAAGAATGTGTCTTGACAGAAAATATTTAACAAGTTTAAGCTCTGTCAAGCCAAACAATCAATCCAATCGACAGACTCGCCGAGCAGTCTTGACGCTGACTTGACCGTGTGGATTTAGTATATTTTACTTATAATCATTATTAATATTGAGTACATTGCGACGGAACACTTTTGCCGAGATATATAAAACTGTTATTTCATGTCAAAAGTGGTGTAAATTCATATATTTCAATCAATACACTGAATCTAGGGCTGCACCTCATAGCGTGTCTGTAATTAAACATGTTTGAGTGCTCTTTGCTTCGGCGGATTTCAAAAAGCGTAACTTTGTCAAATCTGTACAACTAAACAAACAAATAAATATTTCGCGTGAAGAAATACAGGCCAGTCACACTTATACTTGACAGAAGAAATCAGGTTTTAAAGAAACTGACATGTTTTTGCTCTATTTTTAGGGCGAGACAGACGATCGTGATGAGTAACAGCCCCGAGGCGATGGAACTGAAGGAGAACAAACGTTACACCTCGAAGGATGCGGTTAAGGAAGATGAAAGGGCCTTAATGAACAAGAATTCTTTCCCGGAGAAGACAAAAGACAAGATTCAGGGAAAGTTTGAGGTGAGAGTGAATTGAATTCCAGTTTCCAGAAATTATAACAGTTTGTTCCCTTTGGCTCATCTAAGATGAAAAAAATCAGCATATTTTGGTATAGTATGCTCATAATATTAACATTTAAGAGTAATACGAAATTAAAATTTGCCATAAACATGAAACTTATCAATGCAGAAATCAATTTATTTGTTTTATATGTTTTAAACATAAAAATTAATCAATAAATACGTAGAATGACAATTTAAAATTTTTCCATTTAAAATGTTGTTCATTTTGTGATTGTGGTCAACATATATTATTTAAAAAAATTGAATGTATGTCAACTCATTTACATATTGTTATACAAAACATATATTTAAAAACATATCAGTATATTCTTTTTACTGGTCTTCTTATCGCGGTAATTAAAAATATGAAAATAGATCAGAAAATAATCTTTATTTTTCTCCACAATCTTCTTCACATTGTTACGCTATTTTTTTAGATAGCCAATTATATAAAGTAAAACAAATATCTATGTTTTTTAAAGTATTTTTAATCCTTATTCATTGACAATTACATTCTAGTAAACTAGTAGGCAGTGAATATAAATATAGAACTTCTTAGAGATGAACTAACAGCCAGTAATGACATTTAAATATGTTCAAATTTGTCTTTTAGCATACATTGTAGGACACCATTTATCTCTAATTATAGCATGGCGTTGTGTTTAACTACTACAACAACGCTTTGTATTTAGCCTTTCTTTGCAAACATAATAAGATGTAGACCAAAGAATGACATTGCATAAATATCGACAAATAGTTTCCTCGAATGACTGTGTAAATATTTAACCTTTTTATCATTCGTTGGCTGCTTTTAAAAGATGCGAGTATCGCATGCTTATTGACAAGCAGGTGCGAATTAGCAGCCCATTCACAAACTGATTTGAGCTGCAGCATTGAGCATAATTATATCGATTGATTAATTAAGATACATGTAGATATTACTCTTGTATGTAAGTTATAAATTGAATAAGCCACTAATATACAATGAGTAATGGCTGTTATCTTATTTTGAAAATTCAAATCTAAGATAAAACAATAAAATTAGAAGGAAACAAAGAATGTCAATCTTGAAAATCGATATTGAATGCTTGCACTTACTTCGATATGATTCCGTTCAATTGCATACATCAAACAGGTTTGCCCACTGTTGTCTTTCATGTTGAGGCTCTTCTTGATTTGATCTTTCTTACTTCCAGCTGGAAGCAAAAATAGTTTATCTTCTTTCATTGTGTTTTATTCAATATGGCTTTTTCGATACAAACGTGATGTAAAATCAGCTACATACAACTATACACAATAAGGATCAATCAACAAATAATGTATTAAAGAATGACCAGAAGCCTGTATATTAAAATTGGAAACACAATTAAAACAAATTCAAGATGGCGGCCTCCATGTTAAAAATATTTGATGATGAAAGCTTGAGCGTCACCTTGGAACTTATTTATTTAAAATTGTCATATCTTCAACTATGACTAAACATGGCTGATCTACCGAAATTTAAATCGATAATGATGAATCGCACTGATTTACATCATTGTTCTAGGGATCTGATTCAACGTCTAACAGTAACTCCATTTAATACTAAAGTTGCTCTAAAAGTTGAGACTATAACAGAAAAATGGGAAGAATGTCGCAAAAAAATTAATCTTTGCAATAACTATTTATTGGTGAATTTTAGGCACAGACACTTTCAATCTATAGTTATTTGCCCTCGTTTATCGTGACTGACACTTGGATGTCGTGGTTTAGCGGAGCAAGCCTGATACCGCAAAAGGGCGTTTTTCTAAAATGGGTCACACAGCCTCACAAGCTAAAAATAATTCCGATTCATGTAATTGGCTATATGAATGTAAAAATATTTTGAAAAACCAATTTAACCCTATCCATACCGGTTTCATCGAACAAATGGAGCTATATAAGCTTTCCTGACTTTTCCTAAAATATAGTTTTATAAATTTTAGCGCTATATTCACTACTGATTTGCCATGTGATCATGTGACCTTGGGACAAAATATCGGTTATATAAAAAGTATTGCAATTTTCTAAATAAAAAAATTGTATCATTTTTTGAATACTTAATTGTTATTTTTAAACATTCTTTTTAATTTTTTACTGTAATTTTAATTTTTAATTGAGTGTGTTACAAAACATCCCCGTTTATCTATATGCCAAGTTTCAAAACTCAACTCCGCCAGGAAGTTTGAAAATTATAGGGCGGATTGTGCTCCACCACCTCCGGATATGGATGATAAAATAGTCCGGTATGGATAGGGTTAAGTCATTCAAATATATTTTGTATATAATATGTAATACATTGCATAGGATAAGTATCAACTATACAAAAAACTTACAATAACAGACCTGACTTGTGGCGTAATTAAATTGGTATTATCAGAGCCTGGTCGGTCACAACCTAGGTTGTTTTCGGCGATTTCAGGGAAGATTGTGGTATGTTATCACAGAACTAAGATTTAACCAATAACAAAACCAATACCAGTTACAATATTATTCAATTGAAAATGTTATAATGAAATCTCCAGCTTCTATCACATAAAAAAACTTCTGATGACGCTACATCGCTATATTAGTTCACATTAAATTCAATTGACTTAGATTGCTGGTATCATTTATATATTATAGTTAATAATTAACACTTTAATTATTGTTACCATACTAGTGTTTCATTAAACCTTTTATATAAACCGACATGTAGGCCTACATAATGAATAAAATCACTGTTATAATGTAAATTACTTCAAGCATTCGGCACTCATTCTCAATGTTTGTATATACCGACTAATTATTTTCTAATATCTTACATGCTTGTTTTCTTTTTTATCGAATATTATAGAATGCTTCACTGAAGTATATACACGTTTAATTTACACTCGTTGACAAAATGTAGAATTATTAAATGTTTAATTTTAGTGCAGAAAATAAAAAAAAATGTAATAAATAAACAAGTAAATAATTACGTGTATTAATAATTTATTGGAACTAACATTATTATAATGTTATATTACATCATATATTTTATTTAAAAACACTAAAAAACATCGTTTGTTAACATCGACTTTAACTATTTATATATTAATATAGATCGCTTTAAATCAAGCTCAGTTATAGTATAATCGGTTATCATTATTCCTGTCTGATAAACCAAATTAATAATAACAACATTTATACAAACATCTTATTGATAGTGACAAAAAAAACGTTTTCAGTTTTTTTTAAACGTAATAAAATATGCAATTAATAACTAAATTTGTATAATATTATATCAAATTGTTCAAATCACACTATATTAAAGTATCATATATAGTGTGATTCTAAAAATATACGCATGTTTCTATTTTTTAACAATGAAAAAACACTTTTACAGTCATAAAAACCGAGGCAAAACCAAAAGAACTTTGGCCATGTTAAAAGCCTAGATGCATAGAAAATGACACGACTTGCTTTGATCATACCATGTCTAGTTTTTTCTCTGCCGCAAAAAATGCCCTGACTAGAAACCAGCTTCGATCATACCACTCTAAAAGTTGATAAACTTTATTTGAGGAAAAGGGACAAATTCAAACAACTACCAGAGAAGGATGGGTAGGGAGGGTGGTGGAGTTCTGATTCTTTCATGTTGACTCACCAGACTTTGTGACAGCTAGAAAGAGGTCCATCCAGCCCTCCATACAGATGACCATCATAGGGGTGATGCCGTTCTCATCCGCTGTGTCGCAGTGGGCGTTTTCTTTCAGCTGAAATTGTACAAATGACGACCACTTGCATAAAGAGGTTTATAGATAGATCGCGACATCGGAATAGCTAATGTCATAGTTAAATGTTAATGTCAAAGTCTCGATAAGATATGCTTGGATCAGATCGTATTTTTGATTTGAAAACTCTCCTTGTATCTCGCCTATACCAAGTTATGTAGCGCTGTTAAGTCGACGTATTCGAA
>JAYRBW010021873.1:0-12642 GCA_036023295.1 Invenusta paracnida
CTCAGCCAATTCAGAACGGGCCACACTCTGCTTGCTAAGGAGTACAGGGCACGTATCGGCAAAGAAACCGATAGCAACTGTGAGCACTGTGGTGAAGAAGAAACGACCACCCACATACTTAACATTTGCCAAAAATATGGTAACATCAGAAACAAAATCATGGGTAACAACATCGTCACCAGCAACAGAACCCAAACCCCTGTCCAAATTGTCCAGTTCCTCAGGGAGATCGGCCTCAATGTCTAACGCCAGGGGGAATTCAACAACAACAACAACCAATTTTAGCTTAATTAAGTAGGAATAATCAGAATAATTATTATATTAAACCAGCATGTATTCAATAAAACAGACTGTTTTATTCTCATTTCAATTAGTTACTATATTCAAAATTGCGGTTCTAATCGGGAAGCAAATCATTTCAAAACGTATTTTTATATTAAATGAAGACCATTTGAATGGATAATGATCTAGTGACCTAAGTGATCAAATAGAGAAAACTGTAATCTTTTATTTGTACCCATTATGTAAAAAATCTGTGTAATGCATGATAAAGTAAAGCACAATATATAAAAAGGTAAAAAAAAGCACAAAAGGTCACCTTGATGACGTAGTCATAATGTTCAAATAAGAAAGAAGTTAATTTTCATCAATCAGTAAATTTTATTTATCGATAAAATTCACTAAAGTGTGGCAATCGTTCTTTTTCGTTAAATTCATAATGCAAGTGAATATAAGCAGCTGGAACAATGCGGCTTAACTCCAAAAGAAATACCCAGTTCTTGTACTGACTCGAGTGAGCTTTTAACTTTTGTTTACTAGAAATGCAACTGAACGGTTAACTTGTTACACTCGGGGATGTCGGCACCCTTTTCATGAAGCCATTATATTATGCCAGTAAGTGCTTTATGATGCACATTATAATGACGTCAGTAGTAAGTTGGGGCTCACCTATAGTTGACCATTAGTCCATAGGAGGTCTGCATACCACGGGGACTCGTATCTGCCAGCCAGTTCACTTGCCAGACAACTGCTCCGTTGCGTAGGTGGAAGTTACCTTGGTAACAAGTAACAGGGAAGAAAGTGTGATAGCGGGAGTGGGGGAGTTATATCCATAACTAATTAAAAATGAGTACAATATAGTAATGTATCTTGATAGAAGTTTAGATTTGTAGAGTTCGGATTTGTATTTCAATGTGGCAACGCAACCGGGAATATCGTTCGTTGTAAAACTTTTTAATTTCTCTTCCATTTTCAATATAACAAATGTGTTTTTCTAAATAAAGTTTCACAACGCTTTGTAAATGAAACTAAAATATAAAAGTAGAACTTGAGGGGTTACTAAACGGCACTTGTTCATTAGAATTTCGGAACAGGGGAAGTGCGATGCCAGCTCCGCTAAGTCTATACATAAAGACCCACATGTTCATGTACGTGTGGACATGTCGATGTAAATATTAGATAATGCCAGTATAGTTATAGAGTTACCTATAATAAAGAGGCTCTATTCATAAATAAAATACACAACCTTTCTTTAAACTAAAGTCTTGTAAACATGGGTAACCAATTGTTCTTACAAATATTTTAATCTTAACTATACCATAATTGTAATATAAATTGTTGTCATGAATTCTGTAACACATAATGTTATATTTTAATGCGGTCTTCAAGTAACCATTTTTTTTATGCGACCGATGTGATAATTTTCTTGTCATTTTTCATCTTGTAATAATTAATTTACTTTATGCCTGATAATACAACACTCGAAAAAGTTACATTGTAATCTTCGGTTTTTTAAATAATTTTTTTATGCCAATTATACTATTAAATAATAACATTCGTCATTAAATTTATGAAAATATAGTTTAAAAAAACAGTCAAAATTTTTTTTACAATCATCTAATAATTTCTTAGATATTATATGTCTTATTTTTAAAACACACATTACTTTATATATCCATAATGAGTATATCTATATATGATTACAGTTACAGCTACCGATATATCACTAGTACGCGCGCATGCACACATAATATATGCACACGCCACTGACACTTACAAACAGAGTCCCTGGCGTATCCAGAGTCATTCTTTTCCAAAAGGATGTAGCGGACACAAAGTTTCGTGATAACCCTGGCAATGGGTCCCGGGTGAGGCTCCTCGGCCCAACTCGGTTTGTCAGCGTTCATTGCCAACTGGAGCTTTGCTACCATGTCCTTCCGCGTGGTGACATTGAAGTGGTCATAGAGCGGGGCTAAGTCTGCGTCTGGAAGCAGATCACAGAGGCCAGACTTGTTGGCGCCAGTAGCTGCGCCTGCTCTTTCCTCACCAACGATGCGAGACACCACTGAGTCAGGTTATGATGTTGGCAGTTGGACATTTCAATTAAAGCAAACCTCCTCAGCAGGAAATTATTAGTCATCGCTTGTATTGCTACATTACAACATTTCGTGTACATGGAAAATGCAGTACCTTGAATAGCATTTAAATCTTTTTTAAATATAATTTATTAAAAAAAAATTTAATTGAATTAATTTCGATTTTTTAGATATCTTACTTTTTTTAGAAATTACTATACAAACTAAAAATGTAATACAAAATGAAAAATTGTTTAAAACTTTTAATTATTTAATGTGTAGGTATATGCAATTTAAAGGAATGTCATAAATTTTGAACAATCTTAAGTAGTATGACCAAACAGCTATATAGAAACCGAAAAATATTACACTTTTAGATATGGACTATATTTTTTAGTAATGGACCAAGGCTTCATTGAAAGAAAATCATAGATTAATAGATAATCTACGTTTAGTATTCTTTATTTTCAATTCATTCTACTTTCGCAATAAATATATATATAATATTTACCTATATATGTATGCATAATATATAGTTTTACATATCGCACACAACAGCTACATAGTTAATAAAATAACAAATGCGTAACACAAGCTGCTGTAAAATATTTCTTAGTGGTAGCTTTACAAATAATAGCTTTACCAATAAACTAAATACCATAAAAAAACAATAACATACATACTTTAAGACATTTCTATTTTGGTTTATTTACTTGTAGTTACTATAGGTAGTTATGGTTTACTCATTCAAGCAGACTAAAATTATAAATAGAATAACTAGCTATTGCAGTTCAAGATTATTATTAGCTGCTAGTTCAAGATAAACCCAATCTAACAACATCTAATGACAACCTAGTTAAGTAGGTTGTTATTTTAATTAGACATTGTCAGTATTTGGGAAACTTACTCATAAATTATACATTTTTGCTTCATTTCACATCTAAATGAAAATAAAATTTTTGTCTAAGACACCATTTTGAATTTTAAAGTAATATATACCTAATAACGCTAAAAATACAATTTTTCGTGAAAATGCCTATTTACCTCACTTACGAAGCCATTGTTTTTCAAAACCAAATGAATCAGGATTTTTCGATATGTAAATATTGGCCTTGGCGAGCATTTCAAACAAAACTTCATACAAACTTTCATACAAACAAAACCTGGCGAACAAAAACGATTTGCCTTGGCGAGCAATTTCATGTGACAATTGATATAATAATTTTAGCTATTTAGCCAAGAGACTACAACGGGGGGTAATATTATGGCTCACCAGACTGCTTAAGCACTTTATCAAGATGACTCTGCATCCAAGATCGAAAGCCCATGACTGGAGAGAGCGTTGAGTAGGTCTCCAGGTAAGGGAACTCCGCCTGCAACTCAGAGACAACTCGTTTGATGAGACTGTGTCCAAGATCGATGCCACGTAGGCCTGGAGAAATCAATCAAGTATAAAATAATAGTCAAACTCATCAATTGTCTCATCGAAATCCCAAAGTAGAATACTACTACATTCAGAACTTTTATAGCAAAAAATAAACAACGATTGGTAAATAATTTCGATGACTATGATTGGAGAACAACATACAATTTCAAAGCTTAGTGACAAAACTTTTATTCTAACTCCAGATAACGAATGGTCTAAACGAATGCATTGCAGTAATAATTATAATCTACTATTAACGTAAATGAATAATTTTTTAACTAAAGCATGATTTGAAAGATTAATGACGATTTTTGCGTGCAAAAAAGGTTAGTGTATATAATCTGCGGGATAAAGAATATTGTTGATTATTAACAATAACATCCACGAACTTCTTCAAACTAAAAATACTGATTGTATAAGTTTAAAACATCCTAATTGTCAAGATATTCTTTTAATTTTTTGTTTAGTCTATACAATCTCCGTGGGTACAGACCTCTGTGGGGCGAGGATACGGAGTAGAACATGGCGGCATAAATCTTTTCCTTATCCTCACTGATGCCTTCGGCCACCGGCTCGTTCGAAGTTATGTCCCACTTGGAACTTCCATTTACAATATCCTGTCGGTCAGTTGAGGAGAAAAGGGGGACAGTAGTCAAGAACAGGCTATGAATAGTGTACTTTGTGGAATAGGGTAGGAGAACAGTTCAGGAATCCACTTATTTTCATCAATGCATTAACCGTATGATTAATAATGATAATAGGCACAATTTCTATGAATTATATCTGATAATTTCTTTGACATTAAATTTCATATTTCTATACCGTTTTAAATGTTAACAGAAGTAGCACTGTACTAAGTAACCCCCAACATACAGAGTACAGCAGATCTATGTATCTGAGAATCACCTTACAAATATCTTCAATTAGCTACTAGTTTGTTGCCAAATGCGATCTCCTACGTACAATATATTAGGCAGTTTTACTATTAATGCATTGCGTTATATATTCAGGCTTTAGTCAACTAAAACAGATGCTTTGGAATTTATGTTAAACAACACAAAAATTAAACCGAAGAGAACTAGTGATTGAAGTAAGAGCTCAAAATAGACTTAGAATAGTGCGCCATAAGCAGACAATAAAACGATGGAAAAATAAAATTATAAAATCGAATACACACAAAATAATTATGGCTTTATTAAAAATAAAATGCAGCTAAAATTCTAAAATTAAACTAGAAAATTTCTGCAGTAACTTACGTGAAACAATAAAAATGCAATTATATTAATAATTAATCTAAACAAGTTTTATATCATAAACAAATAAAGATATATCTTGTTATCTAAATTAATATCGCTTATACCAATTCGTGGGTCTTTTCCAAGATGATACTACAAACATTTCCATTTTTATATAAAATATTTACAATATATTTATAGTATATAAGGTTTACTATTTTCAATTATCGCTTTTCATATTAGCTACTTATTACTTTCTTACGTAATTCAAAAAGCTGTATCATCTATCTATCTGTTTATTGACATATTATACATTGCTTGATAATGATCTCTAGTTGAGAGAAACCTCGCATTTTCAATTAAATACATTTTTTCTAATAGTGGGCTTTGATTCTTGTTTTGAAAGAAAGGTGAATGTGTACTTCTACGATTTCTATTTGCATGGCTGATGTAAGTATTGAAGGATTAAAACATGTATATTTACCTACAAGTATAAGTTGATTATTCATATTAAGAAACCATTTATTTTCCTTTTTTTATTAGAGTGTAGATATATCAATTACAATATGAAAACAATAAATACGTTGGAAAAAACGCCCAATGCGTTCTGGCAATCGATAGACATAACAATGAAAAAAAAACAATGTCATTTTAAAGTTATGGTAATAAATAAAATTATCTTTTTATATGTACAAAAACTAAAGATAAAATAAAGATGGAGCGTGCTTTTTAAAGAAGTTTAAAAGGTGCTTAGAGCTAGTTCAATGTAGGTCTAACATAGGAAGGCTTCCATGTTCTTTGTCCATATATGATGCTCATATTAATGTAGTTTTGTGTGTGCATTTTAATGAATTAACAAAGGATAATTTTACAAATTAATAACAATATTTATTTGAAAAGCACAAATTTACGTTCAGTCTTTGGTATATTAAAAATATTTCATACGAAAAATGCATATTTAGTAGATTTACAAAACAATTTTTTTGTATTTACAATATCCAAATAAATTGACAAAGAAAAATACTGAAATATATTGATAAATACAAAGAAAAGGTGATCATACCATAAAGAAAAAATAGTAAATGTTTCTTTATTTACTTCAAAGAAAATAAATGTGTAATTTTAATCTATAAGGGTACAATTACAAAAATAGTACGATTTTACATAATCTTCTTAACATAAATTATAGTATATAGTAATAATTAATTGTAATTTTCCATTAAATGGAAATTCCATCAAATGTAATTTTCCATTTAAATCAAAGAAATATATGCAAATATACAACTGTTGTATATTTGCATATATTTCTTTAATTTAAGAAACACGTGTTATGATGGCGACTTATGATGGAAACTTGTGGAAGCTTATTGATCTAAAAAGAGATATCATAATAACATGACAAGATTTTTATAGGTTAAAACATTAAGAAATATTTAAGAAATAGTAAGTTATGTGTTCAAATTATGTTTATACAATAAAAATCCATAATATTCTCACGATTTATGTAATATATTCGCTAATAATTATCTCTTAGGTTATTATGTTATATGAACTAACGCTATAGCTATAATGATAAAGCAGGGAACGACTAATAATTAATATCACATTAGACTCAACTAATGATATTAATACATTGTTAGAAATACTGAGAGTTTGGAAAGGGCAAGCCGTTGCATAATTGTTATATTGATGAAATTGAGTCAATTAAAATAAAAAACGCGGATAACAAAGGCTAAAGTTAAAAGTTATAATAAAATACACAAAGTAAATTACAAAAATAGTGAACCACGAAAAAAAGAAATTCACAACACACATTTTTTTGTTGATTTTTTAATTTCTTTACAATAAATTAAAAAAATAAATGAATTCAGTAAATTTGATTGTTTATTCATTGATTCAAAGAGGATGTTAATTTTATGTTGAGATGGCGTTGTTATTTACGTTATCCACCCTGCTAATTATTTGTAAATTTCGTAGTGGATTAAGTTTTGAAACTCGTATAAACTAGTTAAACCAAGATGTTTTATAACATATTCGATTGAGAAAAGGTCAACATTATTTATAAATTTATTTAAATCAATATAACAAGTTAAGTATACCTTAAAGTATATCATGTAAATAACTATATATTTCCAATCTGTATTAAAAAATAAACGATTATCATAGATTTAAAAACAAACAGGTATTTATTTGTTTCGTTAAAAACTGTGAAATTTTGGTCATGGTCGACCTTGACCACACCCTTAAATATACAAAAATAGATAATATCTTATTATTATTCTTCATTTTAGAACAAATTATACTCGTACTACTGAAATGTGTTATATTAAATAGCAACTTTTCAAAATAAATATTTAAATAACATGAAATATATTATATATCACAGGGCTTTAATATATATTAAAGGAAAACATTTAAAGCGGATCGAATCCAACCTATTTACCACTCAACATCTTTGTGAATTTGTCTGGGGAGTAAACCTAGAAACAAGCCCAACTCTGGTCAGTTTCGATATTATATTTCTTTTCACGAATGCTCACTGAAGTTCGGCTATCGAAGACTGCTTAACCTTAAGACAAAGAACACGTCTAACAACATCATACCTCTCCTCTCTCACTGTTTAGGAAGATGCCATTTCTCTTTTAATGAGGACTTGTGGAAGCAAACAGATGTCGTCGTAATGGGGAGTAACCTTCATTGGCCAGCAAATAGCCAGCCTTTTCGTGGAGCATCTGGAAAATCCGCCATGGAGTCAGTACGAGCAAGAAAAATCAAAACACCAATCTAGTGGAAAGACATGTTGACGACTCTTTAATTGTCGACGTCAAAACTAGTATAATGTAATGGAAACGAAATAGACACATCAGTGTACCGTAAGAAAGACGGACCGTTATCTGCACTCGAAAAGCAACCACCAAGAAAGCCTCATAAAATTGGGAGTCATCCGTTGTCTGGTGTATTCCAGAGAAACAGATCAGGTAGATATATTTTCTGTCAAGCCCACGCCAAAATCTTATTGGTGGATCAGTTACAGATATAATCAATTCTTTTTCACTACTTCTTCAGCTTAACTCATCATGAAAAATAATACAAACTCAAAATACACCAACAGTTTTGATAATTTGTTGAATTAAAAATCAAGCCGACTTGAACACACGTACAGGGGCTTTACAAATGATAGTAAAAGAGCACAACCGAAATGTTCGAGGCCTAGACATCAATCAATCCGAGACTGTGTTACATGTTCATACCCACGACCGTTCAATGGATTTTGATGGAGTTCAAACAGTAGCTAACGAATCGAACATATTTAACAGGAGGATAAAGGAATCAATATGGACAAAGCGTGTCGGAGAAGGAATCGACTGTTTGTTGACTTAGACAGGATGGAATAATCTTTTAGGTTAGTTATCAAGGCTCTTATATATGTATGCACTTATTGTAGTAATCTTTAGTATCTCTTTCACCAAGTAATTAGCTAATATTACCCATTGCTGCAATAGCTTCTATAATTAATACATATAATGTCTATTTTACCTGAGCTTCAGTCTACCTGAAGATGTCTCTATAATACTTAATGATCACTATTTTACCTGAACCTCAGTCTACCTGAAGATGTCTCTATAATACTTAATGATCACTATTTTACCTGAACCTCAGTCTACCTGAGGATGTCTCTATAATACTGACGAAAATAAATATTCGCAGCTATTCTTCCTTTATTTTTATTATTAAATTCAGGAGTACCATCTAAAATTTAGTTTACTAAATTTACATATATTCAATAAGTTGAAATTGTTTCAATTTTAGGCTACTAAAAACAGTAAAAATAGTTTCAAAATAATATAAAAGTATAACGAATCCATAATTAAAATGAAGCTCTTTTGATTGGAATATCAAACTATCCTTAACTAATCGATAATTACCTCGTTATATAGTTGAATTAAATAGTAGTTGAAATATTAATGTTTCGTTTACGTTTTCTGCAGGACCAAGTTGATTTAATCTTTTGTCTCTAACAAATATTTAGTTATTAGATGATTAAAATAAAGGATATAAGTAAATATGTATTTTTTATTTAGATGTATTAAATCAATTTATTTTTTAAACAAAAGTAACTTAAACTCGAATGTTATAGATACAAGTGGGGTGGTTACACGCAGATAAACAAGAAACTAAGTTGAATGAGTCGCTGTATGTGTAATCAAACTATTGTCTTAATTTAAAAGCAGCTTACGAAAGTTAAAAGTTAAATTTCCTTATAGTTGTGTGCAAGGCATCAAAGAGTAAGACACTCACCCAATTGTGTATGACACTGGAAAGTTTGCTCTGTGACTGTTAACAAGAGTCATGTTAAAAAGATATTGGCTTGATAAAAACAAATGTCTCACTTGAATAGTCTAAACTTACGAAGTTACCAAATGATAAAGGTTTGGAATCAAGTGGCTACATATGTACATACATAAGTGTTCTTTATACAATAAACGACTGCTACATTTTTTGTTTGAATATAGCTTTAATAGGGAAAATTATAAATTGGCGATTTAATACTACAAACTTCTTTTTACAGGCAATACGGGAAGAGCTGGACAGAACTGTTTTGACCTTGATAGATCAATACTATCAATACAGGTGTAAAATATAATAGTGCAGTGTACTACTAGAATAGGAAAATAAAGCTTAAAAACTCAATTTGCCTAATGCAATATTTTTAGTTTCAACAGTATGAGGAATGTGCGCTGCTAAAAGAGACCTAGCAAAGTCAAAACAAGACTGCTCAGCTTTTTCATAATAATATACGCTAGTAAACAGCCAAGTAATAATTCTGTTTCAATTATTAACATTTTCCGGGTGAATTTACATTTACCTTACATAGGAAAGAATATATTACACATATGTATATTAAATAGTATTACAATTCGCAATGGCATTAATCAATGAAAGAAATTCTGATTTTCAATAAATATAGTCACGTTAATAATAATATAAAGTCAAATATATGTTAACAATAGCTCAAACAAATCAGGAAAACGAATTTTACTGGATTTTATATATATTTAATACGAGTGTGCATTATATAATTAAAATTATCTATTTCAAGATTAATAAAATGAGATAAATAGACAAGGGTGTATTTAAATAATTCAAATTAATAGTACAAAAGTCAAATTTAAAAACTGCTAATAAAAATAAGTGTAATAATGTATATAAATAAAATATATACTACTTACCAAAATTAAAAGTAGTATTTAAAACATTATTTAATTATATATATATTTGTCAATGAAGAGTAGTGAATATTATGGTTACGTACAACAAACTTAAAATAGAAATTCGAAATAAAATAAAGCAAGTTGGAAAGGGAAGTACCTCAATATTTTCCGAGAGTTTGGGACAGAGGGCCGTGTGCAGAATGACAATTGGCTCATTTGGCATGCAGGGATGTGTGTAGACATAGCAACGTCGATAAGGGCCCACGCGTCGCTTCAGATCGGTCCAATTACGAACCCGATGCACTGCTTCGAGATCCGAAATCTGCCAAATAAAATGACCACTTCATGACTATATGAATATAGCACAAACGCAACACATCTTACTACTTGTGTTTTCTGTTTGGCTCTTTTAGCAAAATTTTTTTTTTAATACAATTTTAGCCCAATCAAGCATGTTAAAGCTGTTTTCTTAATTAATTCAGAAAATAAATAATTTACAAACTTTACAAATTAAGCAAGCTTTAAAGCAAGGATTTACTAACGTTAGAATATATTTAATTGGAGTAGAGTAGGAGCAATAGCCATACTTATTACAGTGACATGTTGTATTAAACCACGTGTTGTAACAAGTAAAACTTTGCCAAAAGAAATATTCGAAAGTAACTACATATTATGTAATATTATAATAAAGGGAAAACCATGTTACCGCTAGTAGAGGGTAAAGTCTCAAATCAATTTTCCTTATCAATAATCATTCGTTGATTAGAGCTTTACACAACACAAACTAACAATTCTGTGATTTTTTGGAATATCTCGTTGATTGTGTATAATAATAATAATACAGACGTGAAAATTATCTATAATTTCAAACTGCATGTTTTTCTAGTAAAAAGTAGTTTTAAGCAACAGGAAATAAGTCAGTTTTACCCCTTAACTGGTCAAACCATGAACATATATTTTATGTATAAATATATTATATTATTCATTTGTTTAAATGGCGCAACATTTTGAAAAAGCAAGCTTGTGGTCAAAATCGTGATTTTTACAGAAAATTAATTAGCACGATATATATGTATATGTATTATTTTTTGTATAATAAACATCAGGAAAATATTTGAATAATTTATAGTTTTTTTCAATTAATTTTCTAACAATCAAATCCTTTTTTTACTTATAATTTGCCCGATATTGGTTAGTTTAAATGTATTAGAATATATTAATGTTTTAAATTATTTGCGATAGATTTTTAATATTTGAAATTATGAAATTAATTGCAATATGCAAATTGGTTATAACCATAGAAATAGATAAACTGAAATAATTAAAACTGATATATTCAGAATTCCGCGGCAAAAGGGGGTTTTCGTTAGAAGATAAAGAACAAAAATGGTTAAACTAAAGTGTTGTCGTCCAATCTCGTGCAAATACTCCTCTGTGGAATAAGTAAGTATTTACATTTTTGATAATCACATATATATTGAATGGTTATATTGTCAAAATGGTTTAAGTTTGCAATTGTTTTTTTATTGTTAATTAATGCTATTTTTGGATCGGGCATTGATTAAATGATTAGAGGGAATAATATGTTTAAACCTGTGTATTGCATGTTAAGCAAATTTTATATTTTATATTCTATTAAATAAAATAGTAAAACTAAAATGTAATAATTAATATATATACTTACTGTATCAGGGCCAATACTGTGGTAATTACATAAATTAAAATTACCTTATATAATAAATCTGACATAACCAAATAAGCACTATAAGCAAGAACCTTTTTCGCAAAAGAATAATCTGTAGTATGTGTTAAGGTTTTATTTAATCATGAATTTATTGAAGAAAAGTATATTCAAAGTATAATAATTGGTATTTATATGTCATACTCTTTGAACAAATAAGGAATCAAACCTATAGAACAATTATGGATCCAAAACCAACATTTATACAACTATAGATGCAGTAAAAAACATAGACTAACAATAAATAGACAAGTCGGGTTGCTTACAAAGACAGTTAAAGTAGCCTGCCGTTGTATCCATAGAGTAATAATACCAAGAGAATCCACTCGGTCAAAAACGCGTAAATATTTGTTTAAATATTTAAAGTTCGCCATTTTATATTCCCATCAATACGATCGAATTAAAACAGTATAAAAGATCGATGTTCAAACAGGCAAATGTACATGATATCAAGTTTTGATATGAAAAATAAAAATATATAAATGTACGCCTGGATTAGAGCTACAATAATATGTAATTTATAGGAGTATTACTTGAATAATAAATAAATAAATCAATAGCGGCAAATAACTAGTTTTTCCTACTTTTAAGCCGTGGGAATACGAAATAAAGTGCCCGTACAATATAGGCTATGCATACCAAATAATGTAGGCAAAACTAGTTATTTGCTGCT
>JAYRBW010021884.1:0-12642 GCA_036023295.1 Invenusta paracnida
ATTCGCCCCTTCTCTCAAAATTTAGTATTTTTTTATTTTCTCCCTTAATAAGAATCACCAGATCAGGATTTTTTTCAAGAGTGATTAATCAGGTGTCAAATGTATATTTAATATGTGTGACTTTCTACCACCTATAAATATATTTTTACAGCTCCAAAACATACAAATCGTCCGAACTCGCCCCACTCTACCCTACCCACTTATATTAAATAATATAAACTCATACATATATATACATAGTTACTAACATTTATATCTAGTATAACAATTACGATAAAACCTATAATAAATAAAGCGCACATGCTTTTATTTTTACATACCACACCTAGATAAATATATCATAATATGCCAATAAAAAAATCAATTCGTCTAGTGTAAATAAATTATATTATAATCACGTTAAAACTATGTTATATAGTTATGTAACTGCTACTTTATAATGTAACAATCAGGTATACATTGACCTTAAGTTCTACAAAGAAATTCTAAATTTTCTAGCATGAATACAGTCGCATGAGTACGAGACAAAATTAAATCCATAGTTTAAATACCGAATCGTCAAGTAAAATATTACGTCACAGTATACAACTTGTAAAAGTAACTAAAAGATAAAGTGAGACAAAATATACAGACAGTATTAAACTTAATAAAATCTATTTATGGATTTAGACAAAAATAAAATATTCAGATGGCATGATATCGTAAAAAGGAAAAAATCTACTTCACTAATATAATTAAATCGTAAAATGACGCACTTAATTGATTATTTTAGATAAGTCTATTTGAGCCAATACGCTATTTTTGCTTAAGATGATACATTTACACAACTGATTTTTATCTCTAAAACTGAAAATACATATTGACATTGAGGTAGAGTGTACCTTTTTAGATCCTCAGGGTAGATGTGCTCACAGCAGATGGCACACTTCTTTGATCTGTTCTCGTTCTCATAGTGAAGGTAGTGGAGGGCGCAAGGCCAGCAGTAGATATGGCCACACTTTGTCATACGGGCCGCAGTTGGTGGATAGAGGCAGATCGGACATTGTGGCACCTCGTGAGACATGATACGAACCTGTTTGGCCGAGCTCCACTCCACTAAGATATCTGGATCGATAAGGTGCACCGAGATATCCGCACTGTCGCCAACAACGAACTGACAACTAAAGGAAATGTCAATGAAATTATATATGAGAAATGAACACTGAAAATTCTTTACGTTAACATATAAGGTAATCCAAGAAGATGAGTTAACATAAATTCACAGTAAATTTTGTAAAAATGTTTCCATTATTCTAAAAGATTTAAACACATTACAAATTAAATTTGAAAACTGTTTTGTTTAAAAATAACATTTCATCAGTCACAATAAAAATAAACTCATACTTGGCCTGAATGAACTGCTCCTTGTTGTAGAATGTGGGTTCTGATTCCACACGTCTCGAGTTAAAGTTCCGCCAGAGACGGGGCGGAGGTGGACGACACGCCTGTTTGCGTCCATGACCAGCAGTGAAGTCATCCTCAAAGAAGAACCCGAGCATGTCATTGGGGTTCCCACCAGTTGCGGAAGCAGTAGAATAGTTCGCCCCCTTTTGGGCTGGGTTGTTGCGATTGCCTACCTCTCTGGGAATCGACCGCCGGCCCCTTCCCCCACAGCCTGAAGAGGGATTAGAATAGGCCGCCGCTGCACCCCCTGAAGACCCATTACCACCAGTCCGCCCAGAAGTCTGCTGACTGTCAGACCCTGGACAACGCAAGAGTTGGCCATCGCGGCTCCCTCGCGCACTACGGGAATCTGCAAGTCCAAGGGAGAACAATGGCATGTTTAAATTATGAAACAGTTTTCTACATATAATATCTTATTTGATACATTTAATAAATGAGAAGCCTATACATGTATTGTCAGTGTAATTAGTTTCAGGGTGTCTACATATGTTTAAAACAAAATTCGAGTACATTCTGAGTACACAAACAAAAAAATTGAGTACATATATATATATATTTTGTGATAATGGTAATGCTTAGTCCCTACCTAGACTAAATGTCAGCTCAGCATTCCAGGGTCGCCTATCTCCCTGTGATCACAATGGTCATGCTTAGCAGCATTTATGCAAAAATAAATATGAATAAACTCACATTTAAATTTACTAGTCACCGGGCGAGCAGACAGATGATCACTGAGCAGACTAGCATTATGCTAGTCCGCTTAATTCGAGCACTGACAAAAAATTTGAGTACATTACAAAAAATTCGAGTATATTTGAGTACTTTCGAGTACATTTGAGTACATTTGCGGATTTCGAGTACATGTGTATTAATCGATTAAAAATATTTCAATTCATATTTCAGTTCAACCAAAAAACACCTTTCTTTGAGAAAAACATGCAAATACGAAATCCCCAGTGGTTTTCACTTTAACCTTCTCAGACAGTGTGCTAATATATTCGTAATTATATTTCCTTTATTAATTAGTTAAATATTTCTCATAGGCATTTGTAAAATTCTTTAGACCGATAGTTGCCTAAAAAATGCGTGTACCCCCCCTCCCATGGACAAAGGATTAACTGTATTTAACTCAATCAATTGTAAATATACTATTTTTGATATTACATTTATATTTATTAGTCTTTTCAAAAACAAAATAAATTACGAAGCACCCTACACTATTTTAAAATTAATTATGAGACCCACCTATCGTATTGCTTAATGTAGACTTTTCTGCGACTTTCTTCTCCTTCTTCACCACGATACACAACTGATCTGGACTCTCGAACACCCTGAAAGAAACAAGGAACTCGATTATAATTATTTAATCGCAAAAAATAATTTAAAACCACAAAAAACTCTACTAACTATCCTGAATAAAATATATAAACACAAAAGACTTACTTCCTGTTTCACTATGACTATCTTATCAAGATCTTTGTGTTCAGACATAGATACTGAGGTAGATGCACGTTTTTCCAAGCTTTCGGTCTAATGTATAAAAAAGTTTAAATATTATGAAGCTGTACGTACAAATAAAAAAGTTATATCGTTAAAAATACCGCCGTGTCTCCAAACGTTCGACGAAATCTGGTTTCCCCTTTATATAAGTTGTCCCTGTCATCTTCAATTGACCAAGGTAATCTGCAAGAAAAATATTTTTAAGGATAACAATAATTATAAAATGTGCAATTAATTTTGTTTTTTAAATAAAAAATTAATTTTCAAATTATATATCTTTGTGAATTTAAAAAAATACACTGCATAATATTATTTTGATATACTATGATGCAAATGCATTACACGAATACAATACAATCTGAACATACTAAAAAAAAGATCATCTAAAATGTTTTTATTTGGATATTGTTAGTCCTTATTTAAATAGTCCTTGATTGACACAAAAATCAAATAAATAACATAAAACCCAAAAATTAAAAATAAGTATTAGAGGATAAAGATTATGACGTTTAAAAAAGATTCAAGATTTGCTTTAAATTAAATATGGACTTCGGAAAAATAATATATTACTGTTTTCGTCTATGGCTACAGACGATTATTTCAAATATTTTGAAGGTCAAGATCAAAACAGATACATTTTTTTCTTAATGATCTTTTCTCATTCATTTTTTAAAGCAGAGAAGTATCACAAATAGCAATTTTTTAAAACTAATTAATAAAATACACCGCTGAGAAAAAACTTTATAAAAATATTTTACGAGCATGGGTTGACAACAATTTTTAATTAACCATATGTTGTGAATTATATTTTTAAATTAGACATGAAAGTAATTATTATTGGATTTATATAATAAATAATGTACAATGTCTTAATTGTCAGATATAGTCACTGCGTTAATTATAATATTTTAAATGTTGGAATACTTTATATATAGGTTTAGTACCCCTCCAGTAGAACTGTTTTATAATTTTTTAAATGTCCAAATATAAACCAACGTTTCTGGCATTTTTTAATTTTCATTTGTCTTAGTTACCTTCTACTCTCCTTAATCTTATTATCCTCATCAACCAATCGTGTAAGTCGACTCTTAGTGGATAGCAGGGCCAGAGCATCCGGAGAGTCATTCCTCCGACCTACAGCTAGTACAGGTGGTGGTTTTCCGGGTCGCTGGCTTATGCCCCCTCCTCCCCCGCCACTAACACCTTCTTCCCAATCGTCATGACGACGGTTCCGGGATCGATTGGCCAAGTATTTTAGTTCGTCCTTGGCTTCCTGCATGTCAGGCATCAGACGAAGCGCTTTGCGGAACAAGTCTTCTGCAGCGTCTGTGTCCTTCAAGTCGACTAAACTGTTAGGTCAAAATAAAATATGAAATGAATCATAATATTGTGAATGATTATACCAAAAACGTACGGTTTCCTCAATGTTTTCATGGTTCATATACAACTTTTTAAAGAGCGTAATAATTCCATTTATTAGAGTAAAAAAATATATATATTTTTTGACTCCTTGTTTATTTTATTGGCGTTATTTCAAAAACAATACAACATTATTATTTAAGAATAAATATTTATTGAACAACTAATTACAAAGGACAAATTGAAACACAAATAGTTATACAAAAAAACGTTTGATCCAAACTTTGTTTTATAATCAACTGTTATATAGAGAGCAAGGTTTAGCTAATGATGATGTATAAGCCTTTATGACACCCCTTCTTTTTCATATAATCTGTAATATACCTATCTAGGGGCTTTTTTTTATTTCATGTTTTTGTTAACTTGAATTTAACATCTGGGGGTCTTTACACGAAACATTCGTAAGTATGACGTTCGTACGATAATGAAAAAGAAGAAGTTTCTCGAAGCCTTCGTAAGAACTTCGTAAAGTTACAAAGAATTAATACACGTCGTTATCTCGAGATCCGTACAAGAGTGGCGAGTCTTTTATTTATTTTTATCACGTTTTTTTATTAAATTATGTGATTTTCAGAAATTTGCAAACTTTGATGTTTAATCATATTATTTCAAAATTTCAATTAGTTTAGGCTTAGACTTTTCAAAAGCTGATAATGTTTTCTATTAATCTATATAAGTATCAATATTTATATAATATGTACATGTTTATAATAAACTTGAAAATAAATTTAAAAATTGTGTAATTTGATATTTTCTAGTAAAATTTAGTTAAAACGGCATGTCTTAAAAAGTGTGATTAGGTATATTTAAGCTTATCTAAAGTATTAAATATGGAAAGTACGTTTCATTATCTTTAATTTGAATTCAAACATGACGCAACATCAGCGTGCTATGATATATTATGACTACAAATCTAGTTTAAATGTTCAACACTGTTTACAGATGTTGACTATAGATCTTAGCAATGAAATACCATCAGAGTAGTGTGCAGATGGTTCCAAAAATTTAATTATGGTCGGAAATCCTTGGAAAATGACAAATTACCAGGACGTTCAAGATACACCAATGGCTGTAGAAATAATAGCTAGTGTTGTTGGGATTTCAGTTGGTAGGTGTTTTTGAGATTTTACACAATAGACTGAAGATATTAAAGGTCTCAGCACGCTGGGTACCACATGATCTGACTGATGAGCAGAAGGCCCATCAGTATATAAAATGGAATCAAACAATGTTGAGAAGATTTCGCCGGGGAAATGATAGAGCTATTGCAAATATAGTTACTGGGGACAAAAGATATGTCATAGAGTAAACCCAGAGTGCAAATAAAAATCTTCATAGTAGAAGAAAATAGTTAAAACACACAATCTAAAGTTTCAATGTGAGCGCAGTTTGACCAAGAAAATGTTTGCCACGTTAGCTTTTCCTTAGGCAAGAGCAGTATCACTGTACCTGTCGACACACAGAGAACAGTGACTGCAAACTGATAATGTGTGTTTGCCAAAAGTGCTAGCTTCAGCTGCTGCCAAGAGAACTTCTCAACCTCTATTTTTTCACCATGACAACACACCAGCCTTTGGGGCTCAGGAGTCTGGGTTCTAGCTCGATGACAATAGGGTCCAACCGATGACACATCTTCTTTATAGCCCAGACCTGGCTCCGTGTAATGCTTCATTTTTCCCGAAATCAAAATCGTCCTAATAGGTACTTGTTTTCCAGATCCTGAAGAAGCTGCGTCAGCTTCCATCCAAAAACGTTTAAATCTGTTTACTGCTGACGACAGAACGGGTTGCTCAAAATGGTCTAATCGGATGCAATAATGTGTTGACTGCAACTTCAAATATTTTGAAAAGTTATTAAGTTTACTTATAACATTACAACACATTACTTGTATTTATTGAACTTGACACTGTACATTCCTACTTTGTAAATATTATTTACAAGTATACTACTTTTTAGATAAAAATATTTGTTTTGTTATTTTTTCAAAATTGTTATCCTTTTCACATATTTTTTGAGAATATTTCAACTTTAGTCACTTTAATTTTTAAAGTATACTATCTATCGAGATTTACTGGGCAGCGTTTTTTTCTATAGAGGCAGAACTTATTGAAGACCCTACCTAGAGTTAGTCATACATGCTTTTAAATACAAATCCTGATTTGAAACAAAATTAAAAGCATTAACATAATGGTTCCAAATAATACGAAAAAAATGTATTTAAAAACTATAGATAAATTAATATAATTATAAATTTTATTAAAATGGTATAGTAAAAGTAACTACAATTGGTAAGCATACACATATTATTTTTATAGACCTAATCTGAATAAAATAAAGTCAAATTTACCTTTTCCCATAAGTAAGAAAGGTTTGGGCGAGATAGTTAGGAGCATTGGGATGCTCTGGATCTAATTCAATAGCCTTTTCCAGATCTTCTATGGCTTTACGATAAGACGCTGATGATGCATGTCTAAAATGGAACGAATTTAGTTTGGTTTTATAAAAAGAAAAAATTTTCATGGAAATTCAACGCAACATACATTGCTCCTCGGGCTACATATGCGTCAGCATTAGAGTCATCGACAGATAATGCAAAATTATAGCATTGCATTGCTTCGGAGAGTCGATCCTCTTTGAAATAGCGCACACCTTGAGCAACACTAAAATGAAAAACTTGAAAATTTAAAATAATTTTTAATAGTACAAAGACATATCACAAAATTTTAAGTACAGAAAAATAAACTGTCATATTATGCTTGCAATAATATGTGCATTTATAATACTACAGCCTCATGTAAAAATAAAATGTAAAGTAATTAGAATCTAAATTCAAGAACACATGAAAATTCTTGAAACCAGAATATATTAACTCCTTATATACCGATGAAGGTTAACAGATTTTATAATATTTGAGTGTATGAAATGACTTACTGTTTCGTCGACAATTTGAGAAGCTGTGCCTTTCGTAATTGTGGAGCCATTTCACTTTTGGGAATTTGGACACTGAAACAATCAATGTAAAAGTTTCAAAAGGGCAATAGGTTTAAAAAATACGGAACAATTTACAACATGATAATAAGATTATATTAACATTTAATAAACATATAATTATAGGTATACTGGGTTCAGACTGGGAGAGCCTGATTTTTGTGTAAATTCAAAGTTTAGCCTACCTGGTTCTATTGACAGACCACAACTCTTTTGTCTCTCATTTTTTGCAATGCACATATCTCTCCAATATTACTTCAGGTTATCTATACAATATATGCATGAGTGTATGTGTATTAGACTGCTGTCTGATATATCATTTGAACTGACTGGCTTTTAGACGACTTTAGAAACCAAGTATTGAGCTTGCAAGTGTTTGCTAGGTACCTGTTAACTGCATTAAGCAGAGAGAGATTGGATTTCAACTTGAGGCCAAGTTTGGCGCATAAATGCTCCACACTGCCAGCATTACTGAAGTGAGGAGTTTCAAGGAGACACTCTTCATAGCTTCTGTTTCCAAGATTGGTCAACGTCCTAAAAAACATAACAATTTTACATGTTATCTTAAATTTTGTCTGATTTGTTTGAATCCTATTTTATATTTAAAGTATATATATATATTCTTTAAATATTTATTAGCAAATATTGGTTGCAAAATAAACACTTGCGTATTAAAATTTAATCAAGAAATTTGTATATAATATACATATATAAAGTCTGTGCATCATGATTTTTTATTTGTATTTAAAAATATATACATATGTACATATTAGTTTAATCATGTTAACTAAACACAACTTATATTTACGTAAAAACATAGTCAAACAAATCGGTAATAACAGAGTCAAACAAATCGGTAATAACAGTCAAACAAATCGGTTACCTCCTCCATGGTAACAATTTGACGGCATATTATAGTTTGATGACGAACAGCATCAAAAAGTTGGATCAGAGTATATTTAAATATTTAGATGAATCAGTTCAACTACAAGAACCAAAAACAAGAGCAGAATTGCACACAAGTGTTGTTACTACTTAGCAATTGAAGGAAAGAAGCAAGATTGTTGATGCTGTTCATCAACAAACTATAAAACGAAAACGCTGTCAAATTGTTACCTATGGAACAGGTTACCGATTTGTTTGACTGTTATTATACGTAAATATAAGTTGTGTTTAGTTAACATGTTTAACTAATATATATGTATATTTTTTTAAATACAAATAAAAAAACATGATGCACACAGACTTTTGGACAGACGGTAGAAAATAATTCTCAATTGAATGAGTTTCAAAAGATTTAGACATACACACGAAAAAATAATTGCTTAAAAAATAAAATCAATATAGTTGGGGATAATTTAAAATCACTAAGTCTTACTTGTAGTGCAGTGGAACGTCTTCGTCCGTGATTAAACCCTAAAGTAGTATAAAGACAAAAATAAAATATTGTTCTATTTCTAATAAGTATACAATATATTTTTAAAATGACCTTATTAATAAAAATCGTACAAACCATTTTTTTAATTGTATTAAAATATATCTATTATAATGTACATACAAACAACTATAACACTTAACTGTGAAAATATTGAATACTCTTCAAATATTCACTGTATTAGATAAATTAAATTAATCAGTGGAATGAATGTTTGCTGTTAGTATTAATACTTATAATTGTTTGAAAAATTTTTAACAGAATTCATTAACAGATTTACACTTATAAAGCAGTTTGACTTAGATAAAACAGTTTTGTCAGCAACTCTAAAAAGTAAAAAAAACAATACTAAATTCATACTAGAAACTTGAAAAATCGTACAAATGTACAAGCTATCGAAAAATCGTACAAATATACAAGCCATCGAAAAATCGTAATTTGTATGCCTAAATCATACAAGTAAACAAGTCTTAAAAATCGTTATAAATAATATTTTATATCATTTATTTGGCAATAAAGTTTAATTAAAAGTCTTACAATATTCAAATAAAGATAATTTTGAATATGTGTATTTACATAATTTCGTAACATTACATTGTATATTATGCCTTTATACGCTAGTTCAATAACACTTACTCCTTTTAGCATTGGATTAATTTCCGTGATACGCTTTGGATTCATTGATACTATAAGCCGTGATGTTTTATCGATATCCAAAATCATTCCTAATAAATAAAATGCATATTTAAAAACAAAATTAGAGAATAATAATGGAAATAAAAATAGATTATTTCTTTTTTATCAAAATAATATCATATTTGACAGTAACAGTAGTGAAACTTCGGGATTGGTCATAGAAAACCAATACAAATGTTGTGTGCGCTTTCTGACTTTATGATTCAAATACGCACCTCTAACTTTATCTTTGATCTGAAATGCTTCCACCGGACTCTCGTGAGAATAATAACGAGGAAGCTCCTTTATTGGAGAAAACCCCTGAAATAGCCATCAATACAAAACTTAAATTAAATAGACATGAAGGTAGTACTCAAAGTATTGAGGACATATATGTAAAAAAATATAAGGAAATAACTTTAATAATTCGATTCAAGGAATCTAAATCTAATATAACTTACAGTTATTTTTAAATCTTCTAAATTACGTTTGATTCCTTGATCCATACAAAGCAGTGTTATTACAATTCCAGAATCTTGAACTGCACTAACTGCTCCTACGAATATATCACCAGGAAGAATGGTCTGAAAAACAGTATTTCAAAATTAACTAAAATAATAACTTCATCTTGCTAAAACTCCAGAAATAAACTAGGTATTTAACAAAATCAAATATTACTGTAAAAGTAGTTTACGTTCGAGTACATGTATCAATTTAATAAAAATAGAAAATAAATGTTACATACCAATTGATTTTTTGATCCCATTTATTGTAAAGTAGTTGGTGGTAGATTCTTAAAAAACTAGAATAATCTACGGTGTCGTTTACGACTAATACCGAATATCAACACGGTTAATTAACATTTTGCATATGTAATAACTCAAGTAATGTGTTCATTCAATAGGAATAAATAAAGGAATAAAATTAATATATTAATCAAACTCGCTCAAAATATCTAAACAAATAATAGTGAATTAGATCAAATGAATTTAAAAATTAACTAATGACATTATATTTTACACGTCATGTATGACAAACCAATTAATAAAAATATACATGATATAAACTAATCAACCAAAATTGTTCTAAATTACACATCATAATTGGAAAGTATGACAACAAATTAAATATATTGATAATATTGACAACCAAATAATATAATCAATGTTAAGATAAAATTAAAAATTTAAGAAGTAATCAATAAGTGTTTTCAAACAAAGGTATTTAAACTTACACTTATCAAATAAGCTGAGATGGACGTAAAATATATAAAGTGATCCTACTTATTCGCACCTTTTTTCTATATTATCTATTTATTCACAACATTATACTCCTTTATTTTGTTCAAATGTGTAGCTAGCCTTGTTATATGTGTAACATATTTTAAGCAAATATAATATTAATTATTAATATGAAAAGAAGCAGATGCCTTCATTTGTTTTGAAATTCAAATCATATAGCTTGATGCACAAAAAATACGCGATTTAAAATACCTTAAAAAAGTGTTCACGACGTATGTCCTCGGGTACTTCCATGAAAGTCTCTAATGGTGGTAAAATGGCACAAAATGTTTTCTCTTTTTCATCCGACCATGAAGTGCTCGGGTCATAGATATGTGCAGGTTCCAATTTTGCTATAAATTCTTGTCTAGTAGCGATTACATGCTCCAATTGGCTACGAAAATCCATACCAGCAATTATGTCTGTAAAATAGAAAAAATCCATAACAAACCAAAATACTTAAATGAGAATATCTATCCTAATATAATATGCTAAATTATGTATTAATCAAAGAAATATTTGAAACAAATGTGAAATAGCTATGAGATTTATGTTGCTATCAATCATTTTGGTGGATATAATGTATTTCTCATTAATTTAGCACCAAAACGACCAGGCCATTAGTCAACCAGCATTGTATTACACACACTGATAATTTTTAATTTTAAAAAGTGAAGTATATTCTTTATTGATCAAGCGAATGAATAAATTTTTATAGAACTTTTATAAACGTTTACACTCACTTACATAAGAATGTGCATTTTATATAAAATGTTAAACGTTCATAAATACAGATGCGATACTTTAATGATTTTTAATTTATTTGGAGATTCTAAAATCAAGCAATAAATACTTAACTTATAGCACTAGTTATTCATTCTAGCTCAATTTTAATATTAGTCTGAAAGATTCAAATTAAAAATGTGTTAAATTATCAGATATGTATGAATAAACAAATACATCTCCAATGGGCTAAAGGAACATGAAACAGTCATTAATGGAGTAAATGTCATACAATGGAGTATGTCATTTGGAACAATAACTCTCATCAACTTCATTCAAGCAAAATAGAAAATATATTTTTGCCGTTGTCAGAAATCCCATGCTGCTTAAATATCAACTTAACCCTATCCATACTAGGCTATTTTAAGCATCCATATATGTATGTATAATTTTAGAAATACAAGGTGGAGAAGTTTTGAAACTTGGAATATAGATAAACGAGAATGTTTTGTAACACATTCCACTATAAATATATATTAACATATATTTATAGGGGAAAAATCGGATTTTTTAGAACAAATACCACTATATCACAATATATTATCTAAACAATAATTTACTTTTATTAAGTATCCAAAAAATATTTTTTTTATTGATTTTGATTTTTTTTGCACAAACAGAATTTTTACAAAGGTCATGTGACCATCCTATAGGGTGTACAGTAGTAAATTTAGTGCTAAAAGTAGTAAAACTTATTTTCAAGAAAAATCACAAGAGCTTACTATATACTCAAATTGTTCATTAAAAATGCCAGCAAAAATAGAAGAGGTGGGGCTGAATTGGTATGGATAGGGCTAATCAATACAATAAACTGTGCAAGCTGAAGGAGGCAAAATTATGGTTTGGAGTGGTTTTAAAGGTGACAGTTCTTCTCCTTCATCATATTTTGGAAACACTTAAAGATAAACAGTTAATACAGATCTTAGAAAACTATTTTATTTCACTTCAAAAACATTCACTCAATGAAAGTATGTATATGGTCAGATCTAAAGTAATGACTAGAGAGCAGGGACCGCGCACCGTTTTAAAAGTGGGGGGGGGGGGGGGCGAATTTACGAAAAGGCGCCGAATGATTTGAACATTAAATTAAAAATTTGAAATTTAACCAAAAATGTTTAT